>JACXGJ010000295.1:0-142534 GCA_016801105.1 Esox niger
GTGTGTGTGTGTGTGTGTGTGTGTATATATACATTATGTATAAATATATAGTTCATTGTAAAAAAACTATTGCATAGATCAAGGGCGTATGGACTAACCTGGGAAAAGTATCCACATAAAATAAAGTTGTTTTTAAATGAATGTTGTTTCTTCTCATAAATGTATGGTCTGCACGTTAGATATTTAATTCCAGTGAAAACATAGACAGTCTTAATAACAATTTGCTTATGAAGGAATAAGCTAAATGAAAAAGAGCAACATGACAAGCATTGGTGAGCAAGAACTAGAAGATGCCCCAATTAGTGATGGCTTCATTGCTGTTCTTTTAGCAGCAGGATACTATGCTAACAGCGCTAACTAAGATTTTCTTTTTCAAAATAAAAGCCATCATTGAAATATATAAGGCATAATACCCTGCGGCTAAAATAACGCTAATTAAGCCTTGTTTTGCCATCACTAGCCCCAATATCAATCAGGTCTGCCATCGGGGAACATTTCGGTTTCCCTGTGAACCATAACGAGGATAGTCAACCAGTGGTGGATATAACTTCAACATAGGCTCTGTTCGTTGACTATATTCTATTCAGGTCTATTCATTGTTATACGTGGAAAACAGAAAACACATTTTCTCATGTACAAATTACCTTGATTTTCCTTTGTTGGAAGTGACGTGTTTCAAGTGGTCATTTTAATTTAACACTGCTCTGTGACTTAATATTGAAATATGCTGCTGGGCTATGCACTCTTGTTGAATTCTGTTTCAAATTACAATTTTATTTAATTTTATAAGGCAGACACTGCGTTTTTTATTGACCCTATATTTCCATATCCTACTTTTATAATAATTTCTCTAAATAATTTCCCATTTATTTTGTAGATGTATTGAAACCATACCGAACCATGACACAACTATACCGTACTGAACCGTGAGTTTGGTGAACCATTTCACCCCCAATGGCTATGCATCACCATCCTAGTACATCACCTTGAAAATCTAATTGGTGATATAACTGTATACTCTCTTCAAGGTATTAGTATAGACTTGATGCTAGGCTACCTGCAGATCAGGACCTAGTCTAGATTTATTTTGATTGTTCAGGTTCCCTTTCGGGAATAGTTAGATATTTTTCTTTAAACATTTAGAATACAGGGTAATTTTTTGAGTTACAGGTTACTGTGATAACTGGAAGTCGTTGTTGAAAGTCCCACGGCATGCAATATAGAAGCGCTGTGGGGACACTAAAAACATGCCAGTTCAATTTTCATGACCAACTACAAGCTGAAAAAGTTTGAGAGATTATCTACTTTTCCCTTCATGGATTTTTATCTCATCTATAAATTCTGCTAGACTCATGCAGGTTCAAATCCTTTAAACATGCATAACTTTCAGGAACATTGCAATCTCCTTGAATACAAAGAATTCTGACATCCTTAATGATCAAATCTCATTTTGAGAATTACCAGTAACAAATTAAACCATAAGACCACAGGGCATGACAGATTCTCCTGTTTAAAAAATAAATAAAAATGGTTTCCCCTCTGGCCTCTGCTCTCAGATCAGATATTAATTCTGACAAGCTTTAAAATTCAGATAAAGCTGTTGTAAGAGTTTTAAGAATGGCAGGGATCTGGAATTAATCTGCTACACCGAAACCCAGCAAAATCTACTTCCCCCCTCATTTTCATTTAAATGACAGAATTAATGTGCAAGTTAGTAATTGAGGATTTAACCCTAGAGATTTGTGAGGCTTGGAAGGAAGCACTCATGTCTGATGCTCAATGGCTCTAATATAGCTTTTAGGTAAAGTAATTGGTGGGTAAAGTAATTGGTTAATTTGAATCATGTCAGCTACAACACTAACAGAAATCCCTTAATCTTTGGTGTCGCCTTAATATACGATTTTAAAAGACCTGACCTGGACCTCACCATTCTCTCTTTATTGTAGAGAAGGCCTTTACTGATAGGAATGGTCCTACCTACTTGGGTTCCTGCAGAGATATAAAATCAAAGACAGGTTTATTATGAGATCCAACTTCCATATAACAGACTTGTTGTGCAAGAATAGTTACCATCACTGTCGATTTACTTAACATCCATGGAGGAACTAGACAAGGTTTAAGGTTATCGCTGCTACTCTTCAATTTAGCCATTAAAACATTCAGATTGGATGCAGGAATACATGGTTATAATAAGAAACCCTTATTAACATTTCTCAACACACAGATTAAACTCTTCTCTATATAACGCAATCGCAATCCAGTGTCCAAACCTTACAGTGATCCATTAGTTTGGGATACAAGACCCTTTTTAGGAAGAACATTTTCTCAGAAAAATTCACCAATATGGGGAATGAAGTAACAAAGCTACACTTTACTATATAAGACTATAGTTCTCCCATGCACCAACATTTTAATATCTCTGCCATGTTTTAACCCAGTCTTCCCCTGACTTTTCCTAAATATGTATATGTTTCCATACTTAAGGCTTTAGCATTTTTTCCTCAAATTATTTTCATTATGAAGAGTTTAAAGGGGACAATTCATTCCACTCACGGATACTGATAACTGCCTTATTAAATCTTTTTAGTCAAAAGCAGGAAATACATTTAGGTTTTCTATATTGCATCAGAAGGAACTGATTTTGTGAATTTCATGCACTTAACATCACCAAATAACTCAAAATGTAATAGTTGGTATATATTTGAAGAAAAAAAGAAAAAAAATTAAGAATAACAAATGTTTTACTAAACATGCAGAAACAGATATCCCACATGAACAAAGTGATTAAACACTTATATTTGATATTGTATATTTTTGGTATTTTATTGATAACCAATGCCTTAATTTAAACATCAAACCAACTAAAATACCACCAACCTGGAAAATTTTGAAAATAATTGGGTCCTGAAATACCTTGTTAAAATTAGGTAGCTAAGAATACATTTATACCCTTTCAATCAATTCTAGATGCTGTCTTACAATACAATTAAACATTTGACTGACTAACCTACTTCAAGGCTTCCATAGGAAATTAGTGCTTTGTGCTTGCAAAGTTTGGGTTGTAGTATCTGGTACTGTAGTGCATCCATCTGTGCTCAAACCCTCCCTGCAAACAAACAGATGCCATTCCCAAATTATCAAGTATAAAACCAATCCTAAATGATGGCCTGGACACCCATCCTTCAAGGTCTTGAGAGAAAGAAAGTATTGGATTTAGAGCTACATAACCTACAATGCAACAGAAGAGATGTTATCATCACTGAGTAGAAATGGTGAATACACCTCAAAGAACCTCAATGCGCATGGTCAATATTAGAATCTAAATTGACTTAATGACAAAAACATTACAAATAAATTAGCTACTAAATTAAGCTAAATTACCGAAATCTGTTACTGTTTCAGTTGTTTTCTTATCGGAAAAAATTTAAGCTTCCAGCCTGTCCACAGTTAACTCTTTTCTGGTCTCTGATGTGAGTTTTGATAATGATTTCGAATGGTCTGATGTCCTGCTGCTGCTGATGTCACTCAAACAGATTTTATTTCAGATTAATTGAAAAGGTCAATATGGCAAATGGCTGGCTTGTGTATACTCCTACTGTAGTTCAAATTGGCTGTGGTGTAGCTGTTTGGCACATTGTTACAGCAAAACTGCCAAACACTGCATCATTTCTCAGTAAGAATGAAAACCTCTGTTTAAAAAAAAGTGTCACATTACTTTTGGGGTAGTAGTTCGAGATTTGATGTTGCTGAAATGCTTTAAGTTTCACTTGAGGAGTAGGTGGGATGACAGACATGTCCTTACCTGTGGAGGGGTAGGGGTGGAGGAAGGTCGTCCGACAGGGGGGGTTGGATTTCGGCTCCCTGTGCCCCCAGCCATGATCTCCTCTGTGATGTCCCTCCCTCCTTGGTTGGGGTCACGAATACGAATCTGGGAGGACAATGACACGAAAGCAGCAGTATCTCACTAAAGCGCCAGCATCTTAGAGCAACTGTCCCCAAGCCATTCAATGCAGTAGCGTCTTTGAGTAGTGTAGGAGTGTACTGTTCCCACTGGATTAAACGGATATAGTGGCACTACTTTTGGAATAGAGACAATGGCATTCTTTGTATTTCAGACTGTTCATTGGAACTTTCAATATAATTGCAGTAATGCAGGCTTACTTGTAAAACAGAAACGCTTCTAATCTAACCAAACTGCTGATACCTAATACTCATAAAATGCTGTCACATTGTAATTTAATGTGGTCAAGTGTATGAATGTGTAACGGTTACTTACATGAGGAGTGTGTTACAGTAAATATGTTTCGTGACCCATAGCATGCGTATCTGTGCAGAGGGCAGCGTGCTGAGAAACTCACTGTTTTCTTCTCACGCTTGGCTGGTGGAGGTTGCTGCGGTGTAGGCACTATGATGGGAGGGGTGGGGGGGTAAACCTGCTGTCCTGGATAGAATTGTGGTCCAGGAGCTAACAGGGAGGAAAAAGCAAGATGAGTACAGAGTTTGCCTGTGTGTGTGAAGTGGTGGTAATTAAGGGAGGGGTGACTTGAAGGGGTCTGTAGAAAATCATTTTGCTAAAATTGACTAACAGAGATGTGTCTATGTATGTGCTTTGTACATGTCAGTTCGGGTTGATCAGGTTTTAAGTGGGGTGCGCGCGCGACTCACCGTACTGCGCAGGGTACTCTCCCGGGCCAGGGCCTGGATAAAAGGTGCCCGATCCAGGTGGTTGCACTGAAAACTGCTGAGGTGGCCCGACATAGGGCGTACTGTGGCGATACTGCAGAGAACATATGATAGAAGGGTTCAAAGTAGTACGGGGGAATAGGTAGATGAATTCCAACTGGAGATCTGATGTAGCAGGGAAGTTAGTCTGACCTGTGGGATGTAGTACTGGGCAGCCTGTGGGGAGGGGAAGGGCATGGGGGCCATCATCATCATGGTGGGCTGGTTCGGGGGGTACACCGCCGCTGTGGGGTTCTGAGAGCCCGGCCGAAGAGAGGGTGTGTTTGTGGGGATGGTTGGCCGTGCTGTCTGCATCTGAGCCCTCTGGAAAAACTGAGTGGTGAGACACAGATATTAAATGTGAGTGGGCTAAATCCCTGAGAAGAGCCACAAATTTCACCTCCAAACAGAAAGCGCTTTGCGCTTGTATTGTGCCATCTCCTATCAGCTTTGGGGATGAATGAGTTCAAAGTAACAACAGAAACCTCAGAGACAGAGAGCATGGTCTTTGAGGACCAGGTGGATGGCGCTTACACTCCATCACCTCCAGTTCCTGTCTACACACACATAAAAAAACACACTAAACAAATCCTTCCTCAGGAGGCATAAACAAACCCTTCGTGTTTACAAATTAACTGAGCAGATGCTCCTATCCAAACCATTTTGTCTTCTTACTGGCCCCCTATGGAAACTAAGCACACAAACCTTACAAGCCAGCCAGTGAACTACACCCATGAGTCCTGCAGTGGGAGTCCTGACACCTAACCCTTCCCGCTTGGTTCCCTCAATAGAGAGATGGAGTTGGAGGTCCAGCAGTGGTCTTAGCCTCCCAACCCACAAAGCTGTGACAACAGATCTTAGGTGCAAGCATATGCAAGTGGATGTGAGCGTTTGGCGCAGCGGACTTAACGCAATACCCTCACTGGTACCACACCCACTTAAGAGGGGAAAAAGCGGATAGCCACAGACAGCTGATCGTTCGTTAAAAAAACAAAGCAAACTAACTTGCTTTTTAGCTAGTTAGTCACACATCTCCTTGTTAATTAATCAGATTTATTGTAAAAAATAGTTATTGGCTATTTTACGCCACCACACAGCCAATATCCCTGTACCTGCCTCTCCATGCAGCCATTCATGTTCTTTAACACAACATACACTGGCTCTATGCAAACAAATTAACTGTCACATGCGTAGTCAACACAAATCCAGAGTTAACAATTGTAAGTGTCCCTTAGCAAAACTGTTAATCTTGACTAACTTACCATAGATCGGTTCTTTTCAAATTATGACTAGGTTTATTTAATCTTTAACAAAAAACTGCAAGATAACTGCAGCGTGTTGCAAATATTGAACTGTTAAAAAATGTATACATTTGATTGCAGTTAGTGCACATTTTGCAGTGAAGTGCTCTAGGATAAATTGTTAGTGTTTACTCTTTAGTGAATGTATAACACAATGCGCTCAACATTTATTGACCTCTTTGGTAAAGATGAACAAACAAGTATTATAAAAGCATTGCTGGTTTTCAGCTTAATGAAGATAAAATGTAACCTTTAATATAGGGGAAAGTGTTCAAAGGAAAAACTATTAAAACAGATTTTGTGATTAACCTCTCACAATTATTGGAACCACTGCATTTTCTGCGCTCGCACCTTTCAAACATAATAGCAGTGAGTCATTTTACATGTTTGATGAGGTGGGAGAACACATTGCAAGGGATCGGAGACCATTCATAATGCAGAATTTTCCTTGGTCCTCGCTTGTGGACTTCACATCACAAATTTTCAGTGGGGTTTTAGTTAGTGAACTAAGATGGCCATTGCAGAAAACTTTATCAGGCAGCAATTTTTGTTCTGAGGAATCATGTGGAATCAACAACAACCTATTTAGCATCCTGGCAGAGACAGTCAGACGTTGCACTTAAATCTCCTGGTATTTAACAATCCCCGACGCCATGCATCCTAAGGGTCCCAGGGCCTTTGGAAGCAAACCCCCCAGCAAACTCACATACCCACCCACCTCTGATGTTTGGGGACAAACAGCTATTTTGTCTCATTTGACAATGTTTCAATCAATGTGACAAACTGTATAATGAAAATACCCTTGAATTATTAGGTGTGTAGTGTTTGTGTACATTAGTGAATGGCTGTATGCAAGATACATCCAAATGTAATTTAAAATAAGACATCCATACCATAATTATAATTTTATCAAATTAAACTACAAAATACAGCATCAGCACATCATGTACAGTGGATATAAAGTGTACACACCCGGTTACAATGCCAGGTTTTTGTGATTTGTAAAAGACAAAGATAAATCATGTCAGAACTTTTTCCACTTTTAATGTGACCTATAATGCGAACAATTCACATGAAAAACTAACCGAAATCTTAGAGGGGGGGAAAAATGAAATATCTTACAATAACCTGGTTGCATAAGTGTGCACACCCTCTTATAACTGGGGGTGTGACTGGAACACAGAAGACAGTTATCATCAAGTGGAGAAAATATGGCACAACAGAGACATTACCAAGAACTGGACGTCCCTCCAAAATATGAATATAAGTATGAAAAGACGCAAAAAAAACTGGTCAGGCAGGCTTCCAAGAGGCCTACAGCGAATTTCGGCAAGTACTTGCTGTGTGCTACATGTGACAACAATCTCCCGCATTCTTCATATCAATGGGCTATGGGGTAGGCAAGACAGAAGCCTTTTCTTACAAAGAGAAACATCCAAGCCCGGCTGAAGTTTGCAAAAACAAACATCAAGTCTCCCAAAAGCATGCGGGAAAATGTGTTATGGTGAAAAACCAAGGTTGAACTTTTTGGCCATAATTCCAAAAACAACACTGCACATCACCCAAAGAACACTATATCCAAAGTGAAGATTGGTGGTGGCAGCATCCTGCTTTGGGGCTGTTATTCCTCAGCTAGAACCGGGGCCTTAGTCAAGGTGGAGGGAATTATGAACAGTTCCAAATACCAGGCAATTTTGGCAAAAAACCTTCAGGCGTCCATTAGAAGGCTGAAAATGAAGAGAAAGTTCAGCTTTCACCATGACAACGACCCAAAGCACACTTCCAAATCCACAAAAACATGACTTGACCAGAAGAATATTAACATTTTGGAATGGCCCGGCCAGAGCCCAGACCTGAATCCAATTGAACATCTGTGGGGTGATCTGAAGAGGGCTGTGCACATGTGATATACTCGCAATCTGACAGATTTGGAATGCTTTTGCAAACAAGAGCAGGCAAATATTGCCACGTCAAGTGTGTCATGCTAATAGACTCTTACCCAAAAGACTGAGTGCTGTAATAAAATCAAAAGATGCTTCAACAAAGTATTAGTTAAAGGGTGTGCACACTTATGCAACCAGGTTATTGTGAGTTTTTTCTCTCTTAAAGATGTCAGTGTGTTTTACAATTGAATTGTTCACGTTATAGTTGACATTGAAGGGGGAAAAAGTTCTGACATGATTTATCTTCATCAAATTTTTTTACATTTCAAACACCTGCCATTTTAACAGGAGTGTGTAGACTCTTTATATCTACTGTATAAAAATTAAATACTGTATTTTTGCTTTAAAAAAATAATAAAAATACTTTAACAAAGGAGCATGAAATCACTTCGCAAACAGTCCATCTACCGGCCTGTTTGTTCTATCCTTTCACCAGTACACCTACTCAGTTGATTAAGTAGACAACGTTTGATAGCAACAGCTTATCTCTGCCTAATGATTCATGTAGTAAATCTGACATATGCAACCAGTTAACAGATCAAAAACATATCCCTGTGATTGCCCAAATGAAGGTTAGTTAAAAGTAACCAACAGTGTAATGTTTAACTGACAGTTTACTAATGACTTATAATTGTATCCAAATTTAGTAACTAGGTGTTTAGTAAGAAGGGCCCACTTTGCATCAGCAACAAAAAATTCATTCATAAGACAACTGATGGCAGCTTCATAGCAACTAGTTTATAAGTAATTAATCATTTGATTGTTAATCACAAATAATGATAAATTGTGTGTCAGGCAACCATTTAAGCAATGGTATGCAAAATCATGACCCTGTTAAACAGCTGCTTCAATTACCATACAATCATTCAGCATGTATCAATCATTCAACACATATTTGGCAACAGTAAAAAAAACGATCAATATGTTGATTTTAAATGTAGCCAGAAACAATGGAAATCTGGAAACCTACACCTATCTCACTTTGTACTTCATCTTCAGGTATGGATACATTTTCTGCTCTGATCTTAAAATGTCTGGGCAAATTATTGAGTAGGCACCAGAAGCAGCATTTTTATGTCATCATGTAGACTTATCAAAAAGTATAAAATAAAGAAATTGAAGTATGCTGAAACAAAATATGATGCCATTTTCACCAACCCTATTAAATACAAATGACAATATCCTATTTTGTATTTTTTTTATATATGCATGACAAATACAGCCCATACATGGCTGTATGTATACATACAGTGGGGAGAACAAGTATTTGATAACCTGATGATTTTGCAGGTTTTCCTACTTACAAAGCATGTAGAGGTCAGTAATTTATATCATAGGTACACTTCAACTGTGAGAGACGGAATAAAAAAATAATCCAGAAAATCACATTTTATGATTTTTAAATAATGAATTTGCATTTTATTGCATGACATAAGTATTTGATACATCAGAAAAGCAGAACTTAATATTTGGTACAGAAACCTTTGTTTGCAATTACAGAGATCATACATGTCCTGTAGTTCTTGACCAGGTTTGCGCACACTGCAGCAAGGATTTTGGCCCACTCCTCCATACAGACCTTCTTCAGATCCTTCAGGTTTCGGGGCTGTCGCTGGGCAATACGGACTTTCAGCTCCCTCCAAAGATTTTCAATTGGGTTCAGGTCTGGAGACTGGCTAGGCCACTCCAGGACCTTGAGAAGCTTCTTACGAAGCCACTCCTTAGGTGCCCTGGCTGTGTGATTTGGGCCGTTGTCATGCTGGAAGACCCAGCCACGACCCATCTTCAATTCTCTTACTGAGGGAAGGAGGTTGTTGGGCAAGATCTTGTGATACATGGCCCCATTCATCCTCCCCTCAATACAGTGCAGTCGTCCTGTCCCCTTTGCCAAAAAGCATCCCCAAAGAATGATGTTTCCATCTCCATGCTTCACGGTTGGGATGGCGTTCTTGGGGTTGTACTCATCCATCTTCCTCCAAACACCGCGAGTGGAGCTAAGACCAAAAAGCTCTATTTATGTCTCATCAGACCAAATGACCTCCGTCAGACGGGCCTGGACATGCGCTGGCTTGAGCAGGGGGACATTGCGTGCGCTGCAGGATTTTAATAGTTCTGGGCTGATCCCTCACATTCCTCATGATCATTGATGCCCCACGAGGTGAGATCTTGCATGGCGCCCCAGACCGAGGGAGATTGACCGTAATCTTGAACATTTCTAATAATTGCGCCAACAGTTGCTGCTTTCTCACCAAGCTGCTTGCCCATTGTCCTGTAGCCCGTGCCAGCCATGAGCAGGTCTACAATGTTATCCCTGATGTCCTTACACAGCTCTCTGGTCTTGGCCATTGTGGAGAGGTTGGAGTCTGTTTAAGTGTGTGGACAGGTGTCTTTTATACAGGTAATGAGTTCAAACAGTTGCAGTTAATACAAGTAATGAGTGGAGAACAGGAGGGCATCTTGAAAACTAACAGGTCTGTGAGAGCCGGAATTCTTACAGGTTGGTAGGTGATCAAACACTTATATCATGCAATAAAATGCTAATTAATTATTTAAAAATCATACAATGTGATTTTCTGTTTTTTTGTTTTACATGCTTTGTAAGTAGGAAAACCTGCAAAATCAGCAGTGTATCAAATACTTGCCCTCCCCACTGTATATGACCTTCCACATTACAGGTGAAAAGAGAAATATGTATCTCTTAATTAAGGATTTGTTTCCTCTTTGAACAATTTTAGCACAAGATCAAACTGTAAGATCAAGAATTGTATTTTTGTCATAGCTTTCTTTTGCACATCTTTACCGAGGGGCTCAATAACTTTGAAGGACACTAATTGGGGACAAAACCTAGACTTTCATTCTACAGGTCTGTTCTGTGTTGTGCCAAAGTGATTTACCAAATGGAGACACAGCTCTTCTTCATTTATCATGTGGTAATAAAATACAAGATGAAACTATCCTAAGCTAAGGAGTTATGATTGAAAAAGTGCTAAATATCTCAGTGAACCTGACGCCACACATTTTTGCGGAAGCTCATAATTTTATCAATGTAACGTGGGCAAGATGAAAGACTCCAAATATATGCTGTGGCTGACATCATAATGACGACAGAGCAAGTATACTATACAGCTGTGTCATGTTCAGTGATTCTTCAGCAACACACTGACAACAATGTAAATGAGAATGTCAAATTTTTGCATTGTAAAATCAGAATATGCCTTTAACGTTTTCGCAGTGATAGTGGACAGTTGCTTGTTTCACAACATTTATTAACCTGAAATTATCTGTCCTAAAATACAGAATTTCTACTGGTCAAGAGAAGCTGCACCGGCTTGTTAAAGTGAGAAAACAAGCAGTAAACAGGGTAGGGAATCAGCGTGCTTTTCAATACTTTTAAAATCGAAAAAAATATTTGTAAGCTGTAGTGTGAAAATAAGTTTAGCAAGAGTGATAAGGGGACAGACAATTAGGGATATCTACTTTAGGTCGACATGTAACAGTAAATGAAGTTCCAGTCATAAAAATAAACAAGAGCTGCAGAGTCTACTTTTTGGGTTTCTGTAGCCGCCAGACCAGAACCTTCTGTATGTGTGGATAACATTCAGAAGCATGTAGCACAAGGCTAAACATACAGGTAGGCTATACTAATTTGTTAACAGTATCTGCAGTAAAATGAATTAATGGTACATAATTGAGAACAACATTGTAATCAAGAAAACCGAAATGCAAAGCCCCATGAATTGAAGCACATACATTAAATGGTTAAAAAGCTAAATGATGCTGCATGGATATAAGAACCTAAGAAACCCAATAACATAGTATGTTATAATATAAGGACTGGATATGTAACTGCTGCTAAATAATTAAAATGTCGAACTTTATTGAACATGCCATTGCAGAATTTGCAAAGACTAACAAGATGAATGTTATCTGCAATTGTGCAGTTGGCAATGAAACCTCTGGATCTTTTGGTCCAGAAGGGTACAGATCCCCAAAAACCTAGATAAAAAGTATATACTCTTGGGAGGAAGAAGTTGACAGTTCTTATATTCCAACCCAAATATGATGTCAGTCTATGAATGTGGTCAGTAAAAGAGAGAAATTACTGAATCATAAAAAGGTAACAGTGGTAATAATTTGACTACTTAGGTTAAAAAGGGAGAAGTGTTGTTTGTCATGCAGTTTAAAATGTTTATGTTTTGGGAGAAGGGGAGGCGCATTGCAGTGAATATGATGGCCACTGGAGGGCTCTGGGTTAGAGGTTAGGGGTTAGGACCAGTAGGGAAAAGTAGGGATATTCCTCATGCCATGCATCTGCAGAGAATTCTGAAAAGAATAAATATTACCTGGATGGGCCTGA
Source organism: Esox niger (assembly GCA_016801105.1). Classification (NCBI taxonomy): domain Eukaryota; kingdom Metazoa; phylum Chordata; class Actinopteri; order Esociformes; family Esocidae; genus Esox; species Esox niger. The sequence continues at coordinate 12,324 of JACXGJ010000295.1, forward strand.
ATCCTCCCTTGAGTATTGAAGCAGGAAAGAAAGAAAAGCCAATGGGAGACTGCACTGATGAATGTGGAGCCACAAATACAGTATAAACATAGTGGATAATCACACACAACATATAAGTACATACGCAAACACATCAGAAGCCTGTCACAGTATGGGACCTTTTGCCAACTGGGTGGTGTCAGGCGCATGTAACACTTATCAATCCAATTATCTATAACAAACATTCAAATGTTCAGGGTTCCAATATAAAATAAAGAAATACAAACCATTAAAAACTATGAACCAATTTGAAGAAGCCTACAAAATAATTTGATTGCTAAGCGTTACAGGGACCAGTTTAGAAAAGGGCGGCAATCGAACAGCAAACTTACTAGCATTCAACTCTGTGGACATTGTTGCTGGATGCCTAAACTTATCAGTGCATAATCATCTTCTCAATGAATGTCCAACAGCTGTTTTTGGTAACAGCTTCACTTTCATTGACACCTTTTTGGTCCTTATGTTAACAGACACCAATGCCAGATTCCTCAAGCAAACAAAACCTAATATAAAGATGAAACATTAACACCTGAATGACCAGATCCTTTTGACAATTGTATGAACACTGAAATATAGGAGCTATGTATAAAATGTACCTTAAAAGTAGCATTTTAACGTGACACTAAATTTTATCAAAACCTAATTTTGCTGCAGTGCCAGCATTGCCATCACATTCCAACAAGCGTGAATTTATACCGGATAAGAATTTTCTATGACACTTCATCCTGTACTATGACAAAGTAATGTAACTGGGCAAAATGGTTAAATGACACTTATGTTGCACCTTCCAATTGACAACAAAGGAAGTGAGAAAAAAACTCACAGTAAACACCAGCTCAAGAAAACTCTAAAATGGATGTCTTGGACATATTACATACAACATTGTCAGACCAAAAAACGTTATCCTAAACACTAAAATAATGTTGATTTTGCAAAGATTAACAAAACTGGTTGGATTTTGTGAATGGGAAGGTTTTCGACAGATGAATCAATTTTCAGATCACTATGTAGCGCATATTGTGAAGGAAAGCAACTTATGTCAAAGACAAGGCTCATTTTCTTTGACCGTATAATAGCTCCTTTGTTTCATTTCATCTGCTTTCTGACTCTACTTCCTGCAGGGCATCGCCAGGACAGAACAGAGTCAGTGTGTGACAGGGCATGTACTGTGTACTCTGTGACAGTAAACAGTTCAAATTCTGACACACAGAGCCTGACTGACCTAGGAGGCTGCCTATTAATAGTTTGTCAGAATAGTCAACACAGAATCATCCAGAAGGCTAGAATGTTGGACAAGACGTTATGGACAGGGTGGGTGGTGCTGGTCTGCCGGTGCGACCCAGTGTGTATAAACAGCAACTGCTACTCATTACGACACACAGGAAGAAATAATATGACAATCGGAAAACACTAGTAGGACGCTTGTCTCGGTGATCTTCCGGGAATCTGTAATGCTTCATCAGTTATGTTCAATAACACCCCCTCAAAAACACAAACACACACATTTCACCATCAAAACATCATTAACTTAAAATAACAAAATATCCACCAGCCATCAGATAATCTAACATAAATTAACCCCCTTTAAAAGGAGAAGGATAAAAAAGAATGCATGTCAAATAGTATATTCGATTAAATTCAACGGCTTTGTCTATAACAATTTTGAAATAAATGAAATCTTCCATAGATACAATATGTGGCCATACAGAAGTGCTCAGTAATTCACTTTTTGAAACTTTACTTTTTGAAACCAAACATTCAAGTGATAAAGGCAGAATTTTCTATTTGGAACGAGAACTTAATACTTCATTTTAGATTAGATTCAATGAAGTGTATAAATACAGTAAAACAAAATGAAGTTAGCATCTAACCAGAAGTGAAAATAGAGGAGGGCAGAAAAAGTATTTACAAGTATTAAGTATATTACCAGTGGAAGGTGTAGATGTACACAGCAATAGTCAAACTTTGTAACTATTTTGGAATGTATACATGTGCAATGCAATAGTTACATTTTCAATTCAGGATAAAAATTATTAGTTTTTTGCCAGGGAGTTCAAAAAAATACGCATGGCAAATCAACTTTTTGAAGAATGGAAGCTGGTAATGCAACCAAGCTAGAAGGTTGGTATATCTGTATTTGATAATGCCTTATTTTGGTTAAATCTATCGTCTCTTAACCCCATGAATATAACTAAACTCAATTGAGTATTTTGTGTAGAAATTACAAAGTTAAGAGTGGGCTGACATTATCCTATGAGTGAATAGCTCAAAAACAAGCTAGTTTGAAAATAAATCATCCAATCAATTTACTTTTAAAATTAGAATAGAATTACACCAATTTCACAAAACATACACAGTGACAATACGAAGTCCTCACACCCTCAATATTTCTCAATTACGGTTGGGTTTCTGTCTCAGAGTTTCATGCATGTTTATTAGGATTTTTTCCTACTCACTATATTTGCAGACAACACTATCTTTTCCTTTAATTGCTAAATAAAATTATGAATAAAACATGAAGTATTCAGTTTCAAAAGTGCAGAGTCACAGATTTCAGCTTAACCTGATTTCTCCATCAATCTACAGATCAAGCAATACTTGACCATTCATATTTACAAAACTGTTTTAGCACTATGCGTGCCTTGGGTAGTGTGAATCACTACAATTTACACAGGTGGGGCCAATTTACTTGGGGTGTGATTTTAAAGGAGAGTGGTTAAACCTGAGCTATTTAAGACTGCTACTACAAGGAGGGTGGAGACATTTCCAACTCTAAAAGTTCTGTTTTGTATTGTTGTATGTAATTTAATTTCACAAAATAAATATTTTTAAGTGTGGATTATGGTGGGTAGGTAAGAAGAAAAACCATGGAACTGTACTGCACAGACATTTCAATATATTCAAGGGGTATAGCATTTCTATGTACATTGTAATCAATCGGAACACAAGCAGAACTAATAGCTTGACTAGCAAATCCTCAACCACATAACATGAGAAGAAAATAAGTAACCACAATTATGGCACACATCTACTATGGATATTCTACTGGTAGACAGACAGTCTCAGTAATGCCTTCGATATTAATGTGAAAAATCAAGAACAAATGACTATTGACAAAATACCTGACCGTTACATGCTTTGATTATAAGCCAGTGGGAAGGGGAGTCATACATTCTCAATAGGAGACAACAGGACAATTGGGCCTATTTCCAGAGTGCAGAGCTGGTGAGCAATAACAGGTGAAAGGATGTGCCCAAGTTGAAGATGTACAAGGAACAGGACATGGGAAAGGGGCTAAGTTACCTGATGGTGGGTCGGTCGAGGGCCCGGCGGAAACTGATCAGAGAGAGGGCGTGGGATCCGGCAGAGAGACAGTGAGCCAGCGATGGCAAAGCAGGAGAAAAACACACAGAGAAAGGGACACAGACAAGATGAGCCATGAGGGATAGACCGAGGCAGGGTAATACAAAACAATAGAGAGCAGTAGAGCCGTTGGAGGAGATGATGCAGACCTGCTGGCTCCATATGACAGGGGGGCTGGGGCTGGGGCTGGGCATGGAAGATGACTACATTGAAAGTGCAGATAGAACAGTACAATACTTTAAGTATATAGCCTTAAAGTCATGGAAACACTGAAGCTATATCATTATGACTTGGCCACATTAAGTACCATGAACTAAGTCATACAATGTTTAACAATGGCACCGTAAAACATGTAGCATCCTAGATGTCTTAGGGGCAGAGGGTAGACAGTGGACTTGCCTGTGAATCACATCATGGCTTAGACACTGTAACCCTCCAGGCCAATTGAAAGGAAACATAACAGACCCATACTTGCAAACATTAGGAAACGGTCAATTTAAGTTCAAAATGTTTTGGCCCACGATGAAAGGTGTAATTAATAAAACCAGTTCATGTGGTAAAGACATCAACCAAATATTATTCATTTTCCGTTTTATGAATGTGGATCAAAGATTTCCAAAGGCACATACAGATAAAGTTTCTAGATCACAACTGGATCACCATTAGCCTAGTTTTGAATGTCTAGTCTAGACCTCTTAACTGTAACAGAATGCAAAAACAACTTGAATCCAGATACATTTAGATAGTGTTAATTTATTGAGAAGGAAAATGCTGGGAACAGATGGAAAATGAAGATTAGAAATTAATTTAATAAGGGGCTACTTTCTTCAGTCTTGCATAATCACATTGCAATGATCTTATACTAATATTTTAGAGCCTATACATGAAATGTTTTAACACATTTCATAATTATCTACTTTGTCTATTAACCTGAGGGCCAAGCCCGAGATCTTTGATAAACAAATCAAGAATATTCCCAGATAATGTGTGGCAGATAATCTGATGAGACTAGCAATACTGCAGTGTTCTAATATTGTGGATTAAATAGTCTATTTTAATTGTCTGACATGCACTGTGGGGATCGGTTAAAAGTCAATTTGGCTGTAATGTTTGCAAGTATGCAGTCAATATTTCGGAGTTTCCCAAAGAACACGAGTCGTAATATAAATAGACTTGGCATGGAAGGAACGGGCACTTACCGGGCGACTCTGTGGCTGTGCATTCAATTGCTGGGTCTGAGGAGAGTACACTAGAGGTGCGGAGCCAGCATTCTGTCCAGTAGTGTATGGTGACTGGGGGAGGGACAGATGGGTGGATGGATGTGGGAGAGAGAAGGATGGGGAGAGGGAGGTGTATGCACCAGAAAGGGGAGAAAAAGATCCAAAGAAATGGGAGTTAGGAACAAGCTGAAGACAGTAGCGATGACAGAGCAGTTTGGCCATTTTACCGGGGGTAGAATTTACACCAAATAAACCATTGCATGTCTCAACAATAGAGACTAACGGACAGTGGGTGTGTTACCATGGTAACCAATCGTACCCATCTAATGAAACACTACATGCTGATGCCATGCCAGCCTTATTGGGAATTTCTGAAAGCGCTATACCTGAGAGCCAAAGATGTAGATATCTAGCACTACATGTCCCACTATAAAACCAGATGTTACTGTGCTGCATTACTTCATGTGTACAATGGGAGGGGACTTGAGTGGCTCTGCGTGCTCCTATGGGAGGCTGGTGATGTGGCGGTACATATAATGAATCAATTAACGAATAGGGGCCAGCTGCAGACACTATTAATAGGCCAAAGAGCAGTGATTTTAGGCTTACTTGTATATGGGATGAGAGGACCATGGTGAATACAGGAACATGGGAATTGTTTTAACAAAACCTGCTTCCACAAAGGCTGTCTTGTGTATGTGTCTTTCATGGCAGTAACAGAAACCAGTCAATTCCAGCAGCCCCAACATAACCGACTGGCTTAGTGTCTAATTGATTAACCATTTAGCAGGCTCTTACACAGAGAAAACACCACCGCAGTTTGGAAGTTGCTTATGTCCTGTGGAATTCTGATCATTAAGACAAATGTGCATTTCTTGGACGATTGACAGACAGCCCATGCATAAATACAAAAAACATCACAGACCGATCAACAGGCACACAAAGCAAGAGGTGACAGGCATTCTGATATGGCAGAAGAGACAGCATCCATCACACAGGAAAGAACAGAAACAGACAGGGCAATGGTATAATGCAGAGAGGATAATGGCGGCGGCTCAGCTACACTCACCCCTCCGCCTGCCTCCCAGCCCTTAGGGTAGCGATATGGGGAAGCTGTGGGTACTGATACCTGAGAGAGCGCCGGCGAGTGGGCATGCCCTGGGGGCGTGCCCGCCAAGTTAGGGTGTCCCTTTGTAAGGTCATGTGCTGTGAAGGGAGGGCCGGGGGGCCTGGGTACCTGCAGTGCAGAAACACAAGAGGACAGCAAATGATCACAGCGTAAAGGACAAATAGGTACTGAGCACATAGTTAGATCAGGGGTAAATGTCTGTGTGAGTTGAATCGTGAATATCGAATGCTGTTTTGTCAAAAAGCAGATGGCAAAAAATATTCTGTGGATCAATTATAAATTAAGTATATAACACAACAAAATGTGGAAGTATTGAAGGGGTCTGAATACTTTCCAAAGGCAATATATATGTTGACTTCACTTTAAGAAACCATAGCACATTTACAAAAAGGAGCAGTTCAGAAAGTTATTCAGCAAGTCATCACCAGTTAGGATGCATTCTTTCTCAAGGGCCCACTCACACCCCCCTTCCAGGGACGCAAACTATTTAGGCACAAACAAGGTGAGTTTGGTTTAAAGCTGAAACCGGTGGCAATTCTTGGTAATGTGCTAGACATTCTCACTCAGGCTCAGATCTACCCAAGTCCAAGTTGACCCACACCAATCTTGCTTTGTCACATTGAGCCTGGTCTAGCCATGAGACTAGGGGATGCATTGATTCTTAGTGGACCACACGTAATGTGCTAGGTTTAGTGACCTTGCGCTATAAACGCCTTTCTTAATATTCCTGCATACATTTATCGAGGCAGTCTGCGCTCAGTAAATAATATTTATTAGAAACATCACATTGTTCAGAATGAAAACATGATCCTGTGCAATGGACCGCTTTGAATGGAGAGCAAAGTTAAAGTCAACACATAATTGTGCTGTCCAATAATAAACCCATGTGGTTATGACGCTATAAGCGTAGCAGACTAACACCTGTCAATTGACAAAGCTGGAAAAAGCTATAAACTCTCTGTGATCTAGTTAGCTGTTAATGCCATCACTCACATTGTCCTTGCTATTCCTCTTATACGGTATATGCTTATTCACAACTTTTGGGAACATATGTAAGTCTTAACAGTAAATATTTGCTGTGTAATCCTCCACCCGACCCTGGCACTTTGAGCTGTAACCTTTAGTAATATAAATCATTTGAAATGAATAGGTCAAGTGTTGGGCCTGGTTTTCATTTTCTTTGCCTAACCTTGTAGGATGATTTTGTAACTGTGTTCTCTTGTAGCCATAAAAAAAACAATTTTTGCATACTTTCAAAAACAACTATTTATCAGGCCTTGCTTTACAAGTGTATTGTTATTTTGGGAGACTTGTTTCTTTCATAGGCATTAGACAGTGTGTACGGTCATCACCTGTTCTCACCACAGCTCTTAGAAGCACTCCGGGCACAGCTTGACCTACAGCCTTTAAAACCCTGCCTTCCAACAACAGGAAGGAAGGCTGGCAGGCTGATTGACAGACGTTGTGGTTTGTTTACTTGTTCTGTTCAATTGAATTGTGTTCAGTGTGAGCAAGCACTGCAACACTTAAAAAAACGTTTGTGAACATTACAGGAAAATGATTTATATGGGTTCACGCTATGGACATAATTTCTACAGAAACAAAGGATGTCAGAATCAAAACAATCCTCATACATGGTTAACAAGCCTTTCCTAAGTTTACAAGTCTCTCTCGCGATCCTGGGAAATCCTGTTCTCATAGCCCGCAGTAACATCAAATGGTTTGTGGTCAACCATCCGTGTTGTGGCAGCAATAAGCTACCCAGCATCAGATGTCATCAAAAGTTGGTAGGAACGCTGGAGGTTGTTGGCCTTTCACTATAACCCCTAACACATCCAAAACAAATTCAGGGATAACTAAAGAATAAATTAACTGTTTTGAAGTGACCAGTGATGAGTCTAAATCTTAAAATCATGGAAAACATAGCGAAAATATAGCAGAAATATGCTGTCAAGCAAAAGAACTGGAATGGTTTGCAGCCTAAGACTGGGCCAAGTTGCCTGTAGAGAATTGTATGAATGTTAAAAGAACCATTTAACTGCAGTAAAAAAGTTGTACAATTAAATATTAGGTCATGGGCGCTAACCATTGTCAATGCCCTTTACAGTGCCTTCATGTGGTATTTAGACCCTTTCAATTTCTCAACCTTTTGTTACAGATTTTATTAAAACATGTTTAGATTTATTTGGAATTGTATTCAAAATAATATAGAACTCTTGCACATTAGTATTCAGACCCTTTACCAAGACACCCCAAATTGAGCTCAGAAGCACCATGAGTCAGAAGGACCAACCATCCCTGAGATGTTTCTAGAACTGAGATAGAACTGTGTCCAGGCAGAGAAAAAAGTTGCTTAAGCATTGAAAGTTTCCTGGTGCAGTGGGCTACATCATTGTGAAATCTAAGAAGTATAAAACCACCAAGACTCTACCAACAGATACCCATCATGCCAAACAGCGGCCTTGGTCGAGGAGGTGACCAAGAACCCAGCGGCCATGCTAACAGAGCTTAAAGGGGCAATGAGTAGAATTCTGCTTCTATACAACTTGTCTCCTCCTCCTCATCCCTTACCAAATGAGTATTAGCCAGTACTGGCGGGGAAGGATAGTACTGTGAGTGTCTAGAGCAATATATAAGCAGATTACAAATGAATGCAAACTTATAAATGGACCGTTGAGAAAGTTTAGATGGAGAATATCTCCAGCACTCTAATACATTTTGTAGAAATAAATATTTGAAACATTAACTAAAACCATCCCTACAGTGAAGCATGGTGGTGTAAGAATCATGCTATAAAGACACTACAGAGACTGGGAGACAAGGGAAGAAATACAGGCAAAGACTCATCTTTCAGCATGACAACAACTCAAAGCACACAGCAAAGATGACGCTGGAATGGCTTCAGGACTGGTCTTTGAATATCCTTGAGTGGCCCAACCAAAGCCGGGACTTAAACACATGAGGGGAGACCTTAAGGTTGCTAAGGTAATAACTAGAAATGTCAGTGTCACCAATGAACTCCATATACTAAACTTATATATTTGCACCAGAACAAATAATTAGAAGTCCATACAATTGTGTATAGTTGCACCCTTTATATTTAGGAGACTTGTTTTTCTACATTTATTTATCATGTATTTATTGTGATTAGGGCTGCATAATTAATCAAAATGCAGCACCAGAAAAAAATTCTTTCCTTTCCAAAGTGAGGAACCGAAGCGTTCAATTTGCAGTCTCTTAATTTTAACCCTTCTGTTCCTCACTCAAAAACCTTCCTTACCTACTTTTTTGGAAGGGAAAGAAAAATGTACAGTTTTTTTACAGAGCTGTATTCTCGAAATTGCGATACTGACATGCGCAATATCTACAAGTTTAACTTAAACGATTTTCTAATCCAGAAAATGAATGAAACGCAAGGCAACGGCATGCATCGTACATCCGTAACCATTTTTCCTGTGAATGCTGTAGGTATTTTTGTACATTACCAAAAAACCTGGACAAATTTTGTTTAAATACTTGGTTTTTCAATGTTAGTCTAAATTAACACTGCCACATCTAGCATAGACCTCTGCTTCAAGTTACCATATCGTGCTCATAAAAATGAATAATTCTGTCTTAAGGTGAACTTTCATTTAAATATAAATGATCTCAGCCACAGTAACACTAACTTCACTTCATGTACGGCGCCTCCGGCTCATCACATGGTCTACAGCCATCAGCCACTATTGGAGCAAAGTTCTGCCGATAGCAATAGTGCGTAAAATGTCCTATCGGCGCTGATTAATCAGCCAAAGGATTAATTGGTCAATCACAAATACCCAACAGCATGGTTACAAAAAATGTTGGCTTCAATGTCGTTGCCTGTAAACAAACTTAATATGGGAGAAAATACCTCATGGGATGAGAAATTTTGCCCAACCAGCTATGGCAATGGCACAAATATAGCAAACACCATTGCATTAAATGAGCACTTAAACAAAGAGTTGGACACAGGCTGCACCTACAAACTGGTAAGTGTAAAACAGAAAACACTGAACTTAAACTTTTAATTCAGTTCAATAGCACATTATGTAGGCTAGGATCTCTATTTTTAAGTGAGATTATATATGCTGTTTACACCCATGTCTGAAAACTGCAAATAATCACCATATCTGAAAGATTTGTTAAAGAAATTGATATTCAATATTTTATCCAAATCGTGCAGCCCTAATTGTGATAAAGAAACATTATCGCAATGGCGCTGCTTTCTTTGAAAGATATTTACGGTTTGATAATAGCTTGAGAGCTACAGCATCAAATGAATTAAGCAGGTTCTTAAAGTGGTCTTTCCACTTAATAAAAAGGGGAATTTTATATTTGAGCAATAAGGCACAAGGTGTCAAGCATGGCATCATGACTAAGACCTCAATTATATAGACAGCCCTACAACTTGCATCTCTTTATTGCAGGGGTTTACAAATGACCTCAGAGAACATTAATGCCCCTGGAACATGAAGCATAAGGCAATGGAGATTGGAGGCCGATTTTACAACAGCAGAACATAAAAGACCAAAAGACTCATCCAATCAGTTTTTCCTATAACAGCTGAGGCCCAGCCTGCTGTTCATTGAAAACCACATAAAGAAATCTTAACAAAATTTAGCCGTTTGATATAAATCCTGTGTTCTGTTTGCATGGTGTGATTAAATTAATTAACAGCATTGCAGAATAAAAATAAGTTACTGATCCTTGTAGGTGAACAAAGTTTGTCTAATAGGCCCGGGAAGACCAAAGACATCTACTGACTTGTGGCTAAGAGAGTTTAACAATGATTCTCAACTACTGTGCACTGGCTTTCCGAACAAATCCTGCATATACAGCCCTTTTCTAAATGTAATTCTTCAACTTTCCCCCGAAAAGTGAATCCTGAATACAGGGTGAAATCTACCAAACTATCAAAATATATACAATTCATGTATAATGTATTTATTTGTATTATATGCGACATTTGTTATATTCTCCATTTACACTACCTGTCTGACTCCTGCATATTTTGTTCTTATGACTGCTAAGGTCCCTATTATACAACTATATAACAACCACCTATTGCATCATTTTTTTATTAGTGCTGTTAATAAGCAATCTAGTGCCCTGCTTCCTCTCTAGCAATTGTGTGGCGCTGAAAGGGAGAGTGGGGCACAATGTGGGGCATAAAGGGTGCATGGGGCACAGTGTGGGGCTAAAAGGGTGCTTGGTCCTGTGTGAAGCATACTGGGTGCTTGGTGCAGGGTGTGAGGCTTAAAAGGTATGTGGGGTACTCACGCCATAGACGGCAGCAACACCTGGCTGTGGCGGGAAGATGCGGTCGTCCAAGGATGGCTGAATCCGAGGGATCCTGGGACGCGGCATATTAAGGAAAATTCTGGAAAAGGGTCAACTTAAGGCCAAAGCGGGTCAAAGGTGGGGGCATCAACAAGGTCAAACATAACAGCAGGAACGACACTTTCACATGCATTGGGACACTACTGCACTAAACCTTCAAGTTGCTCACAGGTTGATCCCACGCAACAACTTATTTCCTTTTGCAGGATTGAAATGTCTCTCAGACACCCCATGCCCACCTTCCCATGAGAATACTTGCCCAAATTCACCCTGGGAGTGTGTACGTCAAAGGGAAATCCCAGCATGGACACGAAAACTCCCTCTCAAGTGTTCTGAACAGACCGCTTCAAATTAATTCAAGAAACAAGGTTGTCAAGAGAACAAATTTAAAGGTCAAATGCATTATATCTAATTTAACAGGTCATCCATAACTGCTGGAAAATAATATGAAATTGTACTGTCTCCGGAGATCAAAATTAAAATACACATTGAGTAACAGATCAAGGCTCGACACCATGTTCAAATCAATATAGCAGTACAATAAAATTGTCACTGTAGTTTCTCTTGCATTGACAATCAACCACAACAATTATGGGCAATAAGAGAACTAAAAACAAAAGGTTTCTTGCAAGGGTCTCTGAAGCTTTTGGGCATGTTGCAAGCAAGTCTCTTTGTTCAATTAGGCAAAATCATCTCCCCACTACTGAGTACTGAACACGCTTTCAGTCAATTTCACAAGTGAAATAAGGGATAAACGACTCTAAAGACAGCCACAGGAAACCGGACAGTTTCCTGGAATTTTGTTTCTCAACAGTATTTCTCCTGGCCTAGGATTCTGTTAAAAGGATTAATCCTCATGAAGAAATGTAACAGGTCTTTAATAACAAATCTGACCCTTTCATTGCACTCCTAAACAGGAGTGAGACCATTAAATGATGCACTGATTAGATGGGATCTTGTAGCGTCCGATTGGACAACGAGGAATAAATACAGGCATGAAGGTAGGCTACCAGTCCTTCAGTGCACATTATACATTTTAGTTAATGTATCATGTATCATGTGCAACTAAATCTTGAGTTAAGGGATTAGGGGCCAGTTTCACAGACACAGATTAAGCCTAGTCAAGGACAAAAAAAAGCTCTATGGAGTTTTCTATTTTAATTCTCGACTAGGCTTAATATGTGGCTGCGAAACCAGCCCTAGATGTTTTAGGATTGAAATCAAGAGGGTATCAATTGAATTTAGAATTGTGTTTTATACTCACCTTGGCTATAATCATTTTCCAATAATCTTCAAACTTCTATTCCAACCAAGTTTTTATATACCTCTTCTATAAGAAACATTTCAATGTTGTCCTATCAATAGGGACCAACTAACAAGGGTTAAGGGGTTAAATATACCTTAACCAGGGACAGCCCAGTCTATTTCCTGTTAACCATTGTCATGTGATCATGAGTCAGGAAAGATTTTATCAGTGACTGCTATAATGGAGTGACGAGACCATACAGGAGCTCAGTAACCTGCTCAAGCAGCCCATTGGGAATTAAAAAGGCAAACGCAAACACACACACAAAATTTCAGGGAAACAGAGCATCTGGTTTTCTTCCTTTCTCCACTGACACTTTTTAGTTGTTCCCTCTCTCTCTCACTCCCTCCCACTTTCCTTGCCTGCAGGGGCCCTCGTGTCTACTGGCTTCTCACCAAGACCAGCACTCCTTCCAAAGAGAGAGAATGTTGTATACCAATGAAACTGAAGACAGCAGCTATGCAGCATAGAGAAGAGGAAATGCAGTATAAATGACACTTGATCAACCAATTCAACCGTGCAATGCCTGCTGAGTGTGCCTTCACTCTAACCTTTACCATGGCCGAGGGGGCAGTCGTAACCAGAATGTTGGGGTAAAACAGAATTGTGCGGGGTCTCTGTTAAGGGGGGTAGTGAGAATACGGGAATTTGCTCCGTCTGCCGGTATGAGCCCCAGACCAGTTGGCATGGTACTCTGTGTTGTGGAATGTAAACAGAGTGGGTGGTGCTCTGTGTGAAGCTGAACCATGGGAGGATGATCAAGGGAGGGGGCAGTTTCTCTATTGGTCAAGGGTTAGCAGGCTGCGCGACAGCAGAAGGGAAACAATCAGGTGAAACGAGACAGCTGACACCTCCCGGGATTTGGCAGGAGGGACCGCATGACTCTTTCTGGAATTACAATCTGATCCTATTCCTGCAATTGCTGTTTAGTGCTGAATTGCATAATCAAATCCCTTTGGATACACAGCAGGATTTTAACACAATATGAATACTATACAAGTGCGAATCCATCAAAGGATTTGGCAACACATGGCTTACACTTCAATCTAAAGGGTATCTGGATGGGAAACAACTAGTGTCAATGAAGATTGGGGTCCTTGCCACTTAATTCTGTTAGGCCAGCCAAATTACATTGGGTCTTGTTGTTGCATGCATTCATAGTCATGCGAGAATGTGAGTACATCCCCTGGAAGGTTGTCTATTTTCTTTACATATATGGACACAGATAAGTAATCTTCACTTCAAAAATATTGACAGATAAACATAACGGAATTTAACCAATTACAGAACTTTGCAATCAGTTATTAAAAAAAAAAAATCTACAGAAAACAATTCCATGGTGTGGAAAAGTAAAACTACACCTCAGCTTCAATTTCTCCCATTGGCTGAAATAACATCATGTAGTCAATAACTGTTATTGTTTATCAGTCTTATGTCTATGTGGAGACATTTTGGCCCACTTAAACTTCTGAGTCATTCTGTTGTAGCTTTGCATGTTTTGGACCTAACATTTTACTCAAAAAACCTCTTATAGGATATGAAAATCATATAATGGCTGGGCGGCCAGGACCTGTGACAGCATAGCTGCCCCAAACCATAATACCGCCACGACCACCATTCTTTACGATTGGTGTTTTTTTTGTTTATCTCTACCTTTGGCTCAACGCAAAAGATTCCACAATCCAAACATCCCACCCAAGTGGGTGAAACCAACCCAGAGATCCCAGGACCCTCTCAGGTTTTATGATTTCTAATCATTTTTTTCATCTGATTCAAATTTTAGCCATTTTGTGTGAAGCAGGAGTGTTCTGTGTATTTTAACTGCATACATTTTTTCTAACTAAAACATTTGAGTGACTTGTAAAATTGGGTTACCTTCATAAATGAATGCGCTTGGTATTATGCCAAAATGTGCCTTTTTTTTTTTACAATGCATCATTTTTACATGACTGTAGATATTACCCGCAAAAGTTCTGGCCCTATCAACACAACCATGCAAGTATAGGCCACAGGTCAGGGTGGCTGGCCACACTAATTAGTCAATAGTCTGAGCTGGGAGCGAGAGCTTAGAGAAAGATATGTATTCTAATCATTTCAAAAGGTCAATAAGTCAGGCAAGAGACAAATATCTGTACACATATGCAAACAGTTAACTAGCTTAAACATGAGAACTAGAGACTGAATCACAACTGAGTTTCCACAGCTAGGAAACCAAGACTTTAGGCTGAGATTCATCAAAGACAATTATAGTAGAAAAGTGTCAACTTTATGCAACAAAAGGAAAACCTGGCCTTGGCCAGAAAGTTGTATACATTTTTTTAAAAGCTGCTGTATTAAGGGCATACAGGCACTGATTACAGCTCACTAAACACAGGGCCTGATTACAGCTCATTAAACACAGGCACTGCAACCTGATGCTCACACATACAAATCCAAAACCAACCCTCTGAGTCACTGCTCCTTGGTCTCGCGGCCAGGCCAGCCAAGACCTGTATCTAACTCAAAAACTTGAAAACAAACCCCATCTCAAGTACAAGATCAGGTTACCAGGCTTTGATACAGATTACAAGGTTCTGCAGTCAACTTCATTAAAAATCCAAATACTAGGTTATCACCACTCATTTGGCGGCAACTGCTACATGCCATCCCCTAATCCCTACCTGTTCAACATTTTTTACTTTTCAACTTTGTCTTTGAACATACAGTTGTCAAGGCCACTCTTGTCCAACCTGCTCCATTTAGAGGCAGCAAAGGACAGGCGTCCCTGCATCTTCATTAGCTTAATGTAAAGCCACGTATGCGATGAGTGTGGATGTGGGAGACAGAACAAGAGAGTTGCGGATAGAACAAGCAAAAGGAAAGGGAGTCAGTGAGATTTACAATGCTAAATAATTTCCACTGAATTGACCATATACAAATCAGATCTAATAAGAACTGCCAGTTTTTTTAAATTCCCCAACCAATACAACGCTCCCTCCCATTTGCCCTGTAGCTGCAGCAGTGGCCTACCTGAGGCCGAGGGCACTGGGTTCAGTGGAGGCACAGGAAGAGACTGGAGACAGTCCAGATGGTGCAGACACAAAACCAGGCCTTCACTGTGCTCCACTCCATCAGCCCACCAGACCAGGCTCACACAGCACTAAACAGACCTAAGACTCAAGAACCTGCCTACCGTGATCTACAACCGTGCTCACACTACACTTACAAGTTTGTGTACAATATTTTTCCATTTTTATTCAAAGTCTTGTCGTTTGCAAGAGCAATCAAAGTAGGCTGTCATCGCACTGAACTTTCAACGAGTGCGAGGTCACCATCTCTTTATAAAAGCAATAGCTTACAACTGAGCATTAAAAAAATTCTTCTGTCTAGGCTATAAAGAAAACTAGGTTAGAATGACGAGTAGCCAGGATGTAATCTACAAGCCTAAAACGTGGACCTCGAGGCCCGCCCATTTTTAAAGCAACCCTCTAATCAGGATCTGGGACACCAGGTGGATGACATTAATGATGAGATAGAACAGAACACCAGCAGGCCGGCTCTGGACCTCATTGGGTAACAGATGAATAACCCTGATCTATAATATCATAGCGCAAAATAGAACTGTATTCAAAGAAAATATATATTGCATGACTTCGAAGTTGAAATAAAGTATGCACGTAAGCTCCCGCATCAGCAAGAAAACATAGAAAGGGGTTTGAGGAGTGAGAACTTCTCTCTGCATTACGTCCCAAATGTAGACTAGACTTGCTTTTTTATTCCACCTATGAATTTATTTTGACCTTCAACAGTAAGTGGGCATGTGAACATATCAAGATACTATTGAGCACACGGTTCCATGCAGTTTGGAATCGAGTGGAAGAAACCCTTAACACCACATTCATTCATCAGGAACACAAGAAAGTTAAGAACATCTGAAAGAAAATCCTGACGATAAATGTGTTAAGCCAATGAAAAGATGAAGCAATGTCAGAAGGGGCATGATAGCATGATGTAAAAAACAAGAAAAAACAAGTGTTAGGAGGAGAAAGGCGGCCTTTAGCTCTTGGCCCAACCCAGGCTGCTGGAGGCTGACCTGGGCCTTTGTTGGCAGATGGTGGGAAGCGTTGCCTTGGCCTCTTGTGCTGAATACTGAGCAGCATTGTCATTGTCTGGGGAGTACCGGAACAGCCACATGCACTGCGTGTCTCCCCGGCAACCAGGAGCAACAACTAGCCCTGCCTCTACACCATCTCAGTGTTTAGACAGACACAGGGAAATCCTATGTATTGGAAGCAAAGAGCTGAAAGTGCAGGAAAAACTCCCATAGAGGGAAAAACAGCTGTTGGAATGATCTCAAGCCCCTGGACTCACCCAGTTGATTGCCCCTGGACTCACCCTCTTGATTGCCCCTGGACTCACCCTCTTGATTGCCCCTGGACTCACCCTCTTGATTGCCCCTGGACTCACCCTCTTGATTGCCCCTGGACTCACCCTCTTGATTGCCCCTGGACTCATCCTCTTGATTGCCCCTGGACTCACCCTCTTGATTGCCCCTGGACTCACCCTCATGATTCACCATAAAACAGCAAGGAATCAAAGCAGCAGACACTGCTTTAAATGAAAAAATGCTTGTTGTGGCTTTTTGTCTGGCAGTGACTACATAAAAACAGAAAGCCAGCAAAGAAGGATATTCCATAAGAACATTAAACATTAAAAGTATGAAGAATGTGCTGAGTCGTGGACAACTGATAACACTCCCGGCTCCATGAACATATATGGCTCCCTACAAGTGAATCCCTGTTTCCTACAACCAATAAAAAACTTGGAGAAAAACAATAAGTGACTGTCCACGCTTCTTTAAATAAATATATAAAAATACATATACATAGAAAACAGATTTCACAAATCCATTTCTCTTTAGTGGATACACTGTACAAGTAACAATCCAAACCTAAAAAGTCAAGCAAGACCAACAGCCCAAATGGTTTTCACTCTGGTTTGTACATGACAATCAGTGACCTTCCTTCACACTCCTTGCATGCAATGTTTGCTCAATTTAATAATGAGATGGCATTGCATTCTGCTCTGAATGAAGTGGTTATCACAGTTATTACAAAAAATGAGAGACATCCAGAAGAGATAATACATTTATAACCCTATCTCATCCAGGGCCAAGAGAAATCAGGGAAGACTCTGACCAACAGGCTTAGTACTTCAATGGGCAAACTAGAACCCACAGATCAGAACATCTAAGACTTCTTTTCAATAATGAACTCTCCAAGGACACCTGAAGTGAAACTTGTTATATTTATTGATCTGGAAAAAGCAGAGTTTCCTGGCCCATATTTGCTGTTTAACCAAAATCAAATTGAGTTTGGGTCATAACATAGAATATTCTTCCAACACAGATTGCTGCACTGGCCATTGTGCCTCACTTTCAAGCTATAATGTCTTACGTAGCAATTCATGGTAAAAGTACTAGACAATAAATAAATATGCTAAACACATTCTTTTTCTATTTTGTAAGTAAACATCAATCATAGATCAGAATATCTGGTGTTAAAGAACTCCTCCCAAAAAATCTACACATTTGGGATTGAAAATACAAAACAATATTGTCCCCAACTGACAGCAAAATTCTCCCCTCCATTAAAAATACTTCAAGATGAGAGATACGGTTTGAGAATTTGATATCCATATTGACAAAAGTTAATGGCATTGAAAGGGTTTTCCCTCACAAAATTAATTAACCTGTTCCAGAGTTTCAATAAATTTACATCTAAGCACTTTTATAAGGAACTGGTCCCAATAACCCACTCATTTAAAATTATAAAACAGACACAACAATGTCTGGATTAACACATCGTTGGAATTACCGGTGCAAATAAACTGTTCAGTGTATTTTGATCAAATAAGATTATTGATTTTCAAAGCTAATCTTATATAATCCATGTATAGACTACAAGAATATAGCACGCCCTGTCACCATTCTATAGTGCAAGACTTCAAACATGTTTTAATAGGCAATATTACCTTTCTGAAGATATTAATGCTATTTGCGACTTTTAACCAGTTATTTTGTTGCAGCATGATAATGCACGGGCCCCATGTTGCAAGTATCTGTACACAATTCCTGGAAGCTGAAAAGTTCCCAGTTCTTGCATGGCCAGCATATTCACTAGACATGTCACCCATTGAGCATGTTTGGGATGCTCTGGATCAGCGAATACAACAGGGTGTTCCAGGTCCTGCCAAAATCCAGCAACTTCACACAGCCATTGAAGAGGAGTGGACCAACATTCAACAGGCCACAATCAACAACCTGATCAACTCTATGTGAAGGAGATGTGTTACATTGCGGAGGCAAACTGTGGTCACACCAGACACTGACTGGTTTCGGATCCTCCCAGACCGCCCCAATACAGCAAAACTGCACATTTTCGAGTGGCCATTTATTGTGGCCAGCCTGAGGCCCTCCTGTGCAGCACTAATACTCTCTAATCAACATCTTGATATGCCACACCTGTGAGGTGGATGGATTATCGCGTCAAAAAAGAAGTGCTCACTAACACAGATTTAGACAGATTTGTAAACAATATTTGAAAGAAATAGGCCTTTTGTGTACATAGAGACAGTCTTAGATCTTTGAGTTCAGCTCACGATAAACGGGGGCCTAAACAAAAGCGTTGCGTTGCGTTTATAATTTTGTTCAGTGTAAATAGGGTCTTGTAATTGCCATGCAATCATTTTGTTAACCGGAGGCATGGGAAAGAACATTACTTCTCTAGTCTGAGTGCAAGTTCGTCAGTTTCAGGTCAAACAACCTGGCACAAATAAACCCTTTTTAATAATATTACAAATTGCCTATTCACAAATAACCTTCAAGTTATTCAAGTCTAACTTGTTTTGGTAAAATTTTCTGGAACTGTATTTACTAAAACCTATGGTTAGTTTTAGTTCAGAAAAGAGTGATTTCTGACAGCAGTTTAACCTCCCTATGCACAGTCTACATTATCATTGTTTATCAAATACTCCCTCAATAATTTACCTAGCAAAACAATACTTTCTACAATATATTTCCTCTAGGCCCATAGATTCATAGCTTCACTGGTGGATCAAGAGAAAGGAAAGTGAAAAACCCTTATACCCAATTATATATTTCGTGCTGCTCTTTCTCTTTCTACAATTTTCATTGTTCTCTTGTATCAGGTTACTAGTCTAAGCACACATACTGTATGTTTCTAAACATGAAGGATATTGCCTATGGTGTGACGGGAAATAAGGGAATAGAACATTTGTCAGGTTGCACTGGCAGACCTGGGTGACATGAGTCAAGTTCAAATATAGAAAAACAACTTTTTACACTGTGATATCATCACCATCAATCATGGTTGTCCAACACTGTCGATAGACGACAACAACCTATCGCCAAACCCTACGATAGATATACATATGGTTTAGGTCCAATATGTAACAAGGCACCAATAATGTTATCCCCAAAAATACTGCACCACTCCTCTCTAAAAAACATGCAAGTGAAGACTGAGAAACAAGAAATGCAAGTGATGTTATTGGGACTCATTTCTGGATCATGTTAGCCAAATGGTATCACATAGACAATCAGATCAAGAGATAAACATATGGCTATTAAAGCACCATCTCAAGGTCAATATGAAGGTTCTACCATATAAGGATGCACCAATCCAATACTGGAATCAGAAATGTGTCCAATACTGGCCAAAACGATCAGGATCAGGTACCGGTGACAGTGGGGGCAGGTAATGAGCCAATGCTACAAAACAGATTGTCATAATGGGACGTAAACACATGACCTGTCTCATACATAAGAACCTGCATCATTGCAGCAATTCCAAGTGTACTTGGGACTGTCGATGTCAAGATATGCAGACTTGTCATACCACATGGAAAGACAAAAACTAATTTGAAATGCCTTTACTGTTTAGACAAATATATATGTATTTTGTTTACATATTGCCAAAGTGTCATAACAGATTAATATACATTCTTCCTCCAACAACAATGAAGGAAAGCAGTTTGCACATTTGCCTCCCTGCTTCAGTGTTGCCAAGTCTGTTATATTTCTATAACATTGGCCAACAATTTTCAGCATTTTGTGCAGGTTTTGAGTGGTCATTTTGAGTGCTGTACCTGAAATCCCAGGCCGACTTTCAGACTCCAGTTTAATATTCCCACAGATACCAGACAAAAACAAATTTGATTGAGAAGCTCAATCTTTGAACATGAAATCAATAATGAGGTTTAAGGGTTTTTACATGTACAGAACTACATCACATACTGATATTGACTTCACAATTCTTTTTCTTGCCACCTATCCACTGAAGGACCTAGCCTAACAAAACCAAGCATTGCATTGTGCATTTTGATCAAAAACGAATCTCAACAGTTGTTCCAAAACATCTTATGTGTTGCATAACTAATTATAACTATGGAATACAGCAAGATGTCAACATACAGATCTGGAAAAAAATGTGTTTTTTTTTACCCTTTTCCTCACTCAACTTTCTTCTCAACTGTTTTGGAAAGGAAAGAAAAAGTTGCAGTAGTCTCTAAATTTGCAAAATGTAACCATCTCAACTCAAGGAATGTGTGATTTTGAGAGGATAATCCCTTCAAGGACATTTTTATTATTCTACAGAGAGACATAACAGTTCTACTGAGACCATTAATCAAATATAGTACTTAATTGACATTCAAAGAAAGGATAATACAAATGGCTTATATAGAAATACATCTGCACAAGGCCTCTCCGGGAACCATCAACTAATCGTGGTGGAGATGTTTGTGTGTCCCCATGAACCTGAGGGCTGTGTTGTCTGGGGCCTAGTGCTCCTGGTAGGGTTTCTCATGACAAAGTAGCCTCATGGGAGGAGCCAGACAAAGAATGATTCAAACAAACCCTATGACAAAAAGAGGAAGAGGAGGAGTGACCCCACCCGGAGGAAGCCTAGAGGGCTCGCCGGCAAGCGCCTGGTGGCCAGGTTTGCCACGGAGCCCGGTCGGGCACAGCCAGAAAAGGTTACGTGGCACCCCCCTCTCCATCCTATGGGCACACGACCCATGGGAGGAACTGCTGGGGTCGGGTGCGCAGCCGTATGGGTGGCAGTGAAGGCTGGGGGCCTTGACGGACCAAGCCCGGGCAGCAGGGGATGGCTCTGGGGACCTGGACTGTCACCTCTCTGTAGGGGAAGGAACTGGAACTTGTGGGGGAGGTGGAGTGTTATCAGTTAGATCTGGTGGGGCTTACTTCCACACACAGTCTCGGTTCTGGAACTGTACTCTGGGATAGAGGATTTACTCTATTCTTCTCTGGAGTTGCCCAGGGTGTGAGGTGCTGTGGGGGGGGGGGGGGGTGGTGAGATACTCATAAGCCCCCGGCTAAGCGCCGATAAGTTGGAGTTTACCCCAGTGGATGAGAGGGTCGCCTCCCTACGCCTATGGGTTGTGGGGGGTAATACTCCGTTTGTGCATATGCCCCGAACAGCAGTTCCAAGTATTCAGCCTTTTTTGGAGACCCTGAATGGAGTCCTGTACGGGGCTCCAGTAGGGGACTTTATCTTTATAATAATGCTTGGGGAATTCAACACACACGTGGGCAATGATGGAGACACCTGGAGAGGCGTGATAGGGAGGAACGGCCTCCCTGATCTGAACATGAGTGGTTGTTTGTTTTTGAGTTCTGTGCTAGTCATTGATTATCTATAACCAACACCATGTTCAAACACAAGGATGCTCATAAGTGTACGTGTTACCAGAGCACCCTAGGCCGAAGGTCGATGATCGATTTTGTGATCGTGTCATCGGATATGAGGCTGCATGTTTTGGACACATGGCTAAAGAGAGGGGCGGAGCTGTCAACCGATCACCATCTGCTGGTGAGTTGGGTCAGGGGGTGGGGATAAACTCTGGACAGACCAGGAAAGCCCAAACGGGTAGTGCGGGTGAACTGGGAACGTCTGGAGGAGCCTCCCGTTCGAAAGATCTTTAACTCACACCTCCGGCGGAGCTCTTCTGACATCCCTGTGTAGGTTGGGGGTATTGAAACGTAGTGGTCAATGTTCAAAGCTTCCATTGCTGAAGCTGCGGCGGGGAGCTGTGGTCTAACGGACTTAGGTGCCTCAAGGGGCGGTAACCCTTGTACACCTTGGTGGACACCGGTGGTCAAGGAAGCCGTCCGACTGAAGTAAAGGCAGCGCTGGAGGCTGATGGGGAAGCATCGTCAATCTCATTGGCAGAAGTCACAGAGGTAGTTAAACAGCTCCACAGTGGAAAAATGGAGTGGGAGATTGGCCGGAGAATAGGAGCAGCGGGGGGCGGTATAGCATTAGCTTTACCGCACCGCTGTGACGAAAACAGAGCTGAGCCGGAAAGCAAAGCTCTCGATATACCGATCAATTTTCGTTCCTACCCTCACCTATGGTCATGAAGGTTGGGTCATGACCGAAAGAACTAGATTGCGGGTACAAGCGGCTGAAATGAGTTCTCAGAAGGGTGGCTGGTGTCCCTCTTAGAGTTTGGGGTCCCCTGTTGGAGCTGCTGCCTCCGCGACCTGACAACGGATAAGCGGATGAAGATGAGAGAAAATGATAGCATTTGCACAAGGGATAAAGCAACCATGGCATCTTCCATCCTCAGACTGTGTGCAACAGACACACCAGAGAACCACCAGTCATGGAGAACTAGGGTTGGGTACCGTTCGCTCTTGAAACGATACCGGTACCTGGAATTCGATACCGGTACCATTTATCTTTACTTCTGTGGCACTCACGTTAGCTGCGGCAGCTGTGGTCGACTTGGCTTTCACGCTATCATATACAGAATACGCTTCAGCTATAAGAAATATTGTGTTTGAATAGGTCTTTCCTACGGTTACGCCTCATGTCCACCAGATACGCCAAACTTGTTGCGTTGCGCCGGAAGTCATTAATTGTCAATGAAGTGAATCCAAGACAATTTGTTGCAAAAGTTGTGGTGGTCTGCGTTGCATTCCGGATGCCGCATGAGTTCAATATTTTCAACTCTTGCACATTTTTATTCGTATGTGAACGTACAAGATACAACCAGAAGTCTGAAATATTTGAGGAATAATTTTGTTGTATATTCTTCAACGACTTCTTAATGAGGCTATATATACACACACACACGAAATACACACACACACACACACACACACACACACACACACACACACGTGGGGCAAAAAGTATTTAGTCAGCCACCAATTGTTCAAGTTCTCCCATTTAAAAAGATGAGAGGGGCCTGTAATTTTCATCATAGGCACACTTCAATTATGAGAGACAAAATGAGAAAAGAAAATCCAGAAAATCACATTGTAGGATTTTTAATGAATTTATTGGTAATTTATGATGTAAAATAAGTACTTGGTCAATAACAAAAGTTAATCTCAATACTTTGTTACATACTCTTTGTTGGCAATGACAGAGGTCCAACGTTTTCTCTAAGTCTTCACAAGGTTTTCACACACTGTTGCTGGTATTTTGGCCCATTCCATGCAGATCTCCTCTAGAGCAATGATGTTTTGGGGCTGTCACTGGGCAACACAGACTTTCAACTCCCTCCAAAGATTTTCTATAGGCTTGAGATCTGGTGACTGGCTAAGCCACTTCAGGACCTTGAAATGCTTCTTACGAAGCCACTCCTTCGTTGCCCGGGCGGTGTGCTTGGGATCATTGTCATGCTGAAAGACCCAGCCACATTTCATCTTCAATGCCCTTGCTGATGGAAGGAGGTTTTCACTCAAAATCTCACGATACATGGCCCCATTTATTCTTTCCTTTACACGGATCAGTCGTCCTTGTCCTTTTGCAGAAAAACAGCCCCAAAGCATGATGTTTCCACCCCCATGCTTCTAAGTAGGTATGGTGTTCTTTGGATGCAACTCAGCATTCTTTCTCCTTCAAACACAACGAGTTGAGTTTTTACCAAAAGGTTCTATTTTGGTTTCATCTGACAATATCACACTCTCCCAATCCTCTTCTTGATCATCCAAATGTTCTCTAGCAAACCTCATACAGGCCTGGACATATACTGGCTTAAGCAGGTGGACACGTCTGCCACTGCAGGATTTGAGTCCCTGGCGGCGTAGTGTTACTGATGGTAGCCTTAGTTACTTTGGTCCCAGCTCTCTGCAGGTCATTCACTAGGTCCCCCCATGTGGTTCTGGGATTTTTGCTCGCCGTTCTTCTGATCATTTTGACCCCACGGGTGAAAATGGAATTTACCAATAAATTCAATTTATTGAATTTACCAATAAATTCATTACATTTCCTATAATGTGATTCTCTATTTGTTTTTTCTAATTTTTTCTCTCATAGTTGAAGTGTGCCTATGATGAAAATTACAGGCCTCATCTTTTTAAATGGGAGAACTTGCACAATTGGCGGCTGACTAAATACTTTTTTTGCCAAACTGTATAGGCAATATATATATATATATATATATATATATATATATATATATATATATATATATATATATATATATATATATATATATATATATATATATATATATATATATATATATATATATATATATATATATATATATATATATATATATATATATATATATATATATATATACATATACATATACATATACATACATACACACACACACACACACACACACATATATAGGCTAAATACACACACATGTATAGGCTATACACACACACACAGGCTATATACACACACACAGGCTATATACACACACACACACATATTGGCTATATACACACACACAAATAACAACATAAAGTACCTCACAAATACTTAATTAGACTATCCATGAAACGTTCACCTCCAAAACGTTATAATTTGTGCGGGAAAATACCACGTATATATAGGTGCGAGGATAACTGTTCTGGTCATTCCACCATAAGACTAACTTTGAGGAAGATAATTGTTGCTGTACTGCTGCTGAAGACAACGCCGGTCCACTCGGAAAAAGTAAAAATCGTCCATGTTGCATGTGCGTTGCGAAGTATGTATGCGTTGGATACAGAAAAATGCGTACTACGAACGAATGCAGAAAAATGACGTATAGGAAATGTGTGATGCAGTCGGTGGGCACGAAGCGTTAAACGTGTTGCCTTGGCCAGCTTTGCATTTCGCATCACAAATATTGCAACGAGCGCTGTCTGTGTCATGTTCTGAAGTGTAACCACACTTCGGATCGCTTTCGGCTGGCCATTGCCCTGACTCGGTTTGTGTTGACCATTGAACAAGCTGCAGGGGTGAGGCAATCTCACTCTCGTATTCTCTCTCCCACTACTCTCTCACCCAGATGCGCTCTCGGGTACCGACATTTGTCACGATAGATTTTACGTGAATCGGGACTCGTTAGTACCGATGTAATTCAGCCGGTAACCTTAAAAGTACCGAGTTCGGTACCCAACACTATGGAGAATAGAGTTACAGGCTGTAAAACCTGAATTGTAATAAATATTGAATAAAATACTGAGCAGAGAACAGAGATATAAAGTCTCTAAACATCCTAAAATGTGATCCAAGCGGTGTTGATACACCAACTAGCCATGTTGAAACTAGCTGGAATTCAACATTCATATTTACAAGGTCTATACAAATCAAGCAAGGAAGACCTTTAAAGCTCACATTATGATCAAATTGGTCTTGAGTCAAAATTACACTGAGTCGACATTATGTTGATGCTACTCAAACGTGACAGCAAAGGTTAGGACAGCTCTTAAAAGAATTTCTTAATACACAGTGACTTGGTACAGGTTTATAAACTCATGAACTATGAATACTAAAACAAAGGAATAAAGCCAAATTTGACCAAAGTAACCTGAATGTACTACTACCAAAACGTAGTCATTGCTACCAACAATCAAATACCTGGCGTCACTTCCCCCACAAGATAGGCATACCGGTGTTGCACCGGCTGTCATCTACCCGTGCAACTACTGTCCAGCATGCCTAGCTAGCTAAAGAGTTACAGTTAGCATCCCCGGAAACCGGCGAGAAGATTAAATGGGCCCAACTTGGCTACCTCTAGTTACCATTCACCCATAGTAGAAAATACATGTTTATGAATAGCTACGATTGGAGTTCAACCCCAACCATCTTGACTCACTTTAATACGCCAGCCGCTGCTAGTCAGTACAATAAATACGTATCTACAGCTCCAAACCAAGCAAAGTATCAATATTTAGTACGTACGATATACGACGGCTGGGTACCTTACTAACTGGCGTAGCCTAAACCTGAACAAAGCCGGTGGTCGTCTAGCTAGCCGTTAACTTGTCAACAAGCGACACAAACTCGTGAAATTTATTCTATTTAGCATGTACAAGTACAAATTCAAAGCGGATCTACCAGCAAAATGCACTATCTGCAGTTGAGTTACATTGTTACGTCGTTGACTAAGCTACAAGCTAACCTTAATCGGTTTGCTAACAACCTAGCTTTCAAGCTACGCTAGCTAGCTAATTGTCCCCTCCCAACAGTCCTCAAGTAATTTACCCGCATCCAACCTAGGCTCTACTAATAATGAAGCTACTACCTAAATACGGGCTTCCAGAAAACCCCAAATAGGGATGACATTGGCTATTCTTTGTCAATGAAGGATACTGAGGTGGCGGCACGGCGGTCGGCTGAGGAGCGCCCGGGGCTCCGGGCGGTGGTAAAGACACGGAGGTCAGGGTAGCCCGCAGTTGGCTCGACGGAGACGGGCCAGTTCCAGGTCCACTTACTGCGACAGTAGGGGGTTTGACTATTTTCGCCGGCAAACTCATCGCAAAAAATAAACAAAGGAAAGCAATACACTAATAAATACTGATACAAAATATATCTAGATTGCATAAAAAATAACAAGCGTTGAAAATTCTTAAAGCAGGCCGCAAATCCCTTTGCCAACAGGGCTAGCTGGCTGGCTAGCTAGCTAGCTATTAACAACTCAGAAGCTTTTTTCATGGAAAGTCGCTGTTCGGGTCTGTGGTGCTATTCATGGGGACGCCGGGAGGTTTGCCTCCCTTGCCCGTCCAGGACCTCTGCAGATCCGGTTTGGTTCAGTTCTTCCGAGCCCTGTCGCCGGTATCTTTCCTCTTTCGATAATTTAACATTTGTTTTCAACGACAGAATTTTCTATAATCATTTTTCCAAGAAGATGGGAGACTTCGTCAACATGGCGTTGCGGCCACTTCCAGTCCGGCAGGACAGACGATTCGGCAATTCTCGTGCAATTACGTCTATGTTCGGTTTACCTAGCGCTATCGAAAATGATGCTGTTTGTTGCATTCATGTGGCCAGAGCTTGTACTACTGACCGGAAAATATCGTACATTTAATGACCACTGTATTATTAATGTTCCAAAATAAATAACTATAAGCCATGTTGCTTTATAACCAATTATTAATGACTTGCTTGGACAATTCCTTGGTTCTCATATTGTAAAAAATAAGAAACATCCAAATGCAAATGCAAGGCCTAGAATCAAGACCACAGCTCTCTTGTGCATGCTGTATCTATGCAAACACATTAACTAATAACAGACAGCAGTGAAGGCAATTTTCCAAATACTTTTGGTACTGTTAAATTTGGGGGACTATGTACAAAATGTGCTGATATTTCTAAATGGCTAAATCTGATATGAGATTACTCAATTTGATATAGATAGAAATACAACCAAATTCATGTTATCACTGTACACATTGTTTTGGTCTGCACTGTATTTATAAATGGATAAGGTGCATAGGTGATAACTATTTGAGTTGATACTTATAAATACAAGATGCAAAGTTGTTCACCATACAAGGTGAAATTCTGTAAATGCAGTTGGTTAAGGTGCTTAGCGGGTGCAGTGGTCATGTAAGAGTGATCTCATTTTGAAAAGTGTTGATTAAATTGTCAAGTTAGAAAATCCAGTGGTTGGCAGCAGAATGAAAATGAAATGAAAGCAGAATGAGGAAATGACCAGCGTGTGAGATATCTACCTCGAGTTCTGATTTGTACGGTGATATTGAGGAGTGGGCTGATATAAAGGGGATTTGTCTAAAAGGTACTAAATAACCTGGTACCAGTACTGGCATTTTGTGTGCAGTGAGGCCCATTTAAGTGAGAATGTTTGCAAGTAATGTAGGTAGAAAAAAACCGTAGACAAAGAAAAATATTGTAGTAGATTATACTGTATTCCGTATTGTTTGTGTAGAGCGACATCTACTGTTGAAAACCATCCACAGATTAATTTTTTTGTATTTTTTTATTTTTCAATGTATCATAAAACACTACCTGCCCCATTTTACACATATACACACCCATACATTTTTCTATATTTGTGAATCGTTTTTTTGGGTCCCTAACTAATTTCCATCCAACATTTTTCTCTAACCCTTAACCACCAAAACTCCAAAATCTAAACCTTACCCTAACCTAAACCTTAATGTCCAACCTTCACCCTCGTTCTAACTCTAAACCTCAACAGAGCCCTAACATCAAGTCTAAAAAAGCCATTCATAAGTGTGGACCGGCAAAATGTACTCTCTAGTCATGATTTACCTTAAGTTACCAGACGGCATTTGGTTCTCACAAATATAGTAATGCGTGTATATACAAAGACACAGAGGTGTGAAGGGTAGGAGGGGTACAAAACAGATGTGGGCAACATTTAAAAATCTACAATATTCGTACTTGCCTTGCCACAGACAAACATTCATAAATCACTATATTCAGAAATTGTTTGTTTTTCTTAACAAAAACATTTTGGGAGTTTTGAAAACAGTTTTTCTCCAGTGCTCTGTGTTTCTGTTGTTTGTGCCTGAATAAAGATTACACCGACTGCTACCCCTGCCTGTGCCTGGTCCGTTTACTCCACGACATCCCCGGTCGTGACACCTAGCCCATGAAATTAAAAAAAATCCCTTTCCTATTGGTGTCCTCCTAGAGTGCAAAGAACAGTAGCTTGATTCTGGACATGTTCTCCACAAATAAATGCAATAATATACTCCGTCTATAACATTTGTACCACCTTAATTCCTATAGGAAGCAGTGCAAGCACTATTACAGGAACATCAAGTCTGGATTATGGCAACTAGGTCAATTCCACAAGGAACTTGGAACTATATATTTATATATTTAGGCCAGCATAAAGCCCTTCTAAAATATGTAGTTTGTCACATAACACCATGTCACAGATGTCTGAAGTTTTGAAGGAGCATGCAATTGGTATGCTGACTGCAGGAATGGCCACCAGCGCTAAATTCTTTACCATGAGCTGCCGTTTAAGAGAATTTGTTCAACCGGCCTCACAACCGGACAGCTGATGAAATTGTAGGTTTATACAATCAAATAATTTCTGCACAAACTCTCATTGCATTTTCAGGGAAGCTCTGCATGCTTGTCATCCTTACCAGGGTCTTGACCAGACTGCAGTTTTGCATCTTAGTGGGCAAATGGTCACCTTCATATCAACTGGCTCAATGGAGAGTTATGCTCTTCCCGTTTAAAACCGTACCAGGCAATAACTCCGTAAAAAGATGTGTTGAGTTTATATTTTCTATAGGAGGATCAATAATCCCAAACACATAATATAAGGCAGCCCTCTGTATCTTCTTATTTTTAACCTGGACAGTACTTTATCAAATTTAATTGGATTACCCATTCTTTTGCATTTGTCAGTGGGGGTACTGAAATACACAGCTAGCCTACTGTAGTAACAGTATAGTACTGTATGTGTCCAGAAGCTAGGCTAACAGCCAACTTATTTTTTTATTTCTTTGTTCTGAAATACAGCAACAATTCATTTCATTACATTACATTCAATGTATCATTCTGAAGCGTGAGATTGGATATTAAAATAGATTGTCCGTACAAAATAACGTAATTTATTAGAGGTTTATTAGGTAACAAAAATAGCTGTATGTTACTGGGAAGTCATGGCATAAGTATCCATCACAAGAATGCTCTGATTAAATAATATAAAAATAATATATGTCCCTTTTCCAATCCAGCATTCGGATATTCTGTCAGGTTTACATCTTACAACACCATGCATAGGACAGAAACTGGAGATAGTTACCCAGTCAGTAAATCAGCCTTTATAGAAATAATTTGTCATGTTAGTTTTAATTGATGCAGACATTGGATACGCATAGCATAAGCTGCATGTACATAGCCACCCAATTCAGATTAAAGTTCCATATCAGAGGGGGAAAATGATCAAAATATCCCTACGGAGGCCACAGGCTGTGTTTATATAGGCCGCCTGATTTAGATGTGTGGATAATACCTTCTTAAAATTATGGGATGTGGACCTCAGGAGTAGTGCCATTACAACACCAGGGTGTACCACAGCTGGTTGTTAATGGGGGGCTCCCATGGGTAGTCCACAATTGGCCTGACCCCAGGATAACGGAGGTGGGGTCCAGAATAATTCCTTGAGTCTTCTTGCACTAACAAGGTGGGACTCAGGCATCTGCAAGCTAATTGTGGTAATTTGACTGAGCAGATCTGATCAACATGACTTGGCACATCAGAATTGTATCAGTTTCTGCAGGCTGCCCAGTTCAGCAAAATGTTTAAACAATATCAGTACATAATTTTCAGAGATGCTCATTACATATTTTTCAGAGATGCTCTGATAGGTGAAAGTAAAAAATGAAAAATCCCTATTGGTTTGTCTTTTCTTTCAATAAGGAGCAAAGAAATCCACACAGGATATTTGCTTTTTGGTTTCACTATGATTAATATTATAATTTTCATTTAACTCTGGATTATATTATCTCAGTTGATTGGATACAGTGAAAGACAGAACATAAATACCACTTCCTGTCAAAAAAATAAGGCAGGTAATAATCTGTTGGACACAAGTTCCCATTTGTTTTCAGAATTGTAGTGCCATTCCTTTCCAGTGTTAAAGTTACCCCACCTTCATATGAACATGAAGACACTTTTTCAGAGTTCAAACAGCTCGTTTGTACGATGGGAAACAGGACAAGTTCAATTTCCAGCTTCAATCCTCATATCGACCCTGAGATGGGTAAAGTGGTTCAAGACAGCTCAGGGCAAAAGTTTCAGTGGTATTAAGACCAGCACTCTTCCGTAGATACTTCACCTCTGCCTTGATTTGGCTGCTTATTCCCACTGTGCAGACAAATGTGTAGTTGTGCATCACCAAAGATCACACTTGTGTGTAGGGTTCATGGGGGCATTTGCTTTGCAGCCAAAATGCTCTGAGAACTCATGGGAATTGGAGACGGTGCCAATAACCCGATATCTTGATGGGCTGTGCGGGTCTGTTATTACACCCTCATGTGAACTTTCAGGAGTCCGAACAGAGCACCATACCTACAGAGTAGGGAGCGGAGATGCAAATACTTCATTAAATCATTTTATAATGAAAAGCCAAAACTGCTAGAGAATAATTTATGAAATTTGCAACAAACCTGGGCAAATCCAACAAAAAATAATTGATGATTTGTCATCTCCAGGGCTGGCAGGCTGGCCTCCTCTCCATTCTTGACAATCCACTTCACATAAGCCTTCAAATTAGAGAGTTACATACAGCATGTATTATCCTCCTATCCCAGTGACAACATTAGGAGAAAAAATATGATTGCCTCCTCAGTCCTCATTATCAGACCGGTACTACTGCAGTTGGCTCAACCTTGTTCCTAACCTTTGACTTTTCATTAGATGGGAAAAAAGTGCGTGAGAAAAAAACTCAGAGGCTGAGTAGGCCACTAAAAACCTATTGAATTCTATAGCTTTATTTCCAGTGTTATAGGGAACCACATTTGTTTCATTCCAGAGAAAAAAAAGCAGAAGCACGCCCACACACACATACGCACGCACGCACATGCGCACGTGAACGCACGCGCACGCACGCACACGCGCACGCACGCACACGCACGTTTGTACAGCTAACCTCATGGGGACAAAAAAAATGAAATTGCATGCTCCCATGCCCTAATCTTAACCCTAACCGTAACCTAAATAAAGTAACATTTATGCATAAACTTTACCTAAGTGTAATGCCTAACCATAACCCTAAAATTAACCAACAATGCCTGGACCCTGAAGAAACCCAAATTCTAACTCTAAAATTAATTGTAAGTTTGACCCTAAACCTAAACCCTGAGCCAGAAATTGACTTTTACCTCATGGGGACCAGCAAAAGGTCCCCATGAGTCCAATTTCTTCTGGTTTTACTATACTCATTGGGACATCTGGTCCCGTGTGCACGCACACACCCACCCACGTGCACCCATCCACGCGCTTCCACCCACGTGCACACACCCACACACAGAATTTCATTTATACAAACCTTGTAGGCTGCCTTCAATCCACCATTATCTGCAATGTTCTCTCCTAGGGTATGTTTTCCATTGAGGGGCTCCTTGTTAATGCTGTAGTTACTATACTGCTCCACCATACACTGAGTCTGCTTCTTAAAGGCCTCCACAGACGAGTTCTTCCACCAGGGGCGGAGGTTTCCGTCTTTGTCATACTCCCTCCCTTTAACAAAAAACAAAATATTCTGTAAAGACATAATTTGATATCATATGTAGTTATATAAGACTGGTGTAATGCTTCCAATGGCCTACAATGGTTAGACTATTAATAATTAATTAAGCAAATGAGAATCCCACATCTGGGACATTTCCTGAACGCAATTACCCTGGGTGATCTTTTGTTGTCAAGGTGTCTCCCAACTGGTCTCCCTTTCAGTATACATAACATATTGAGTTGTGACATTACAAAAGATAACAAAATGTCCTACCTTGGTCATCAAAAGCGTGTGTCAACTCATGTCCCATTACTACACCAATCCCTCCAAAGTTCAGGGCCCTGGAAATAGATTAACAAAATCCAGTCAATATATAGCAATACATAACTAAGCAATCACCTTCTGGGTGAAGTGAAGACACTCAAGACACCTCACTACAGTATACAATTTAAATCAGTAGAGAGCACCCATGATGTACGGAACTGGTATCTGTGCCTGTGATGGTAATGTACAGTACTAGGCAGATATACAGGCTTAAGAAGGACCTACTTTGGCCATGAGCGGCTATAAAAAGGAGCTTGAAGAATTCCTGCAGGGAGCACCATCTCATTTTTGGTGGGATTGTAGTACGCATTCACTGTAGGAGGGGTCATGCTCCACCTGAGGAAATAACATGGAAAGAACATTACACTAACAGAGGAGAAACATCAGAGTTGACTTTATTTTTTTGGAATTCCATTAGTTAAGCTGTTCATTTCAGATTCCTCTGAAGGAGGCAATGAGCCACAACACATTTGGGAGCCTTGACACAGAAACAACAGAACCTAACAAACCAACCGTGTCAGGCG
Organism: Esox niger; assembly: GCA_016801105.1. Lineage (NCBI taxonomy): Eukaryota > Metazoa > Chordata > Actinopteri > Esociformes > Esocidae > Esox > Esox niger. Next base: position 46,098 of record JACXGJ010000295.1, read on the forward strand.
ATACCCAGCTCTCCCACAGCACCAATATCTGCCACTGTCAACCTTCTAAGTTGTGTCTACGTGCACCCTGTTAGTCATCCATTGCCCTTGTCTGTCATATGACCGCTGGTTACTCTTTTTCAAAGGTCATGGGCCCTACTGATGGCGTGAAGGCTATGGTTTCCAGTGCAGTGACACTTTGGAATCGCCATCGACTAAGAGTTTTGTTATAGAGAATGTTGCAGCCAGAAACAAGTGGTCACACATGGATCCCAACCAGCCTGCGGTGACCTGAGCCCCACGCAAACCTTAACACCAGTTGCGGTGCTTCCGGGGCAGCACTGTCAATTCCTACATGACACTCTTAAATTGCAGCTAGGTATACATTCAAATGTGAAGAATGAATAACCCTACTCAAAGAACTTTGAGGAAGATCAAGATGGCATCCATGAGCAAACTCTGAAAGTTTATAATTATGCTGCTTTTGCAACGAGATTGAAATGCCTGTCACACTCGCTTGTGTAGACTTTAAATCTCTGTGCCGAGATTTTATGTCTACTCCTTATACATTTAGAAATGTTTTCACGTCAGTGCCTCTGAAATATAACCCGATAAGTCCCCACTCCCTTATAATATAAATTCACTTAGGTGTAACCAATCACCTTCACAATAATACATTACATGAGTTGGCCTACACCTGTATTCAATTGTAGTGATTTACATTTCAGTATAAATTCGGCAATTTCTATAGGTCCCCTATGATGGGCAGGGAATTGCCACTCAATCTTTCAACCACGAGCACCAATGAGCTCTCAAAAGAGCTCAGGCAGAACATCAATGACAACCAGGGGATAGGAATTTAATACAATCCCATTTCCTAAAAGGTCTGGGCCGCTGCATAAAATGCAAATAAAAAACAGAATGCAATGATGCAAATCATCCCTATATTTAATTGAACATAGTACGAAGACAACATATCAAATTTTGAAACCAATAAATGTTATTGTATAGAAAAATACATGCCCGTTTTGAATTTGATGCCAGCAACATGATTAAAAAAATGTAGTGACAGATGCATGTTTACCACTGTGTTGCATCATCTCTTTTTTTAATATATATAAATAGTTCAGCATTTATGGGGCATGTCAACCATGATAAACTCCCCTCCATAGATGAGGATGTCACCCATGCCATGGACTGCAGATCAGCACCTAGGCTGCAATAACCAGAGCAAAGCAACCAAAATGGGCACTGTTCCATATTAGTATGAAGTTGCCCAAGTTCAATACTCAGTGGGACTGGTACCTGTCTGCCAGTTAACACTGCCTGCCTGCCTGCTGTCTGTCGTGATCACTATTCATGTTGTGACTCAGCCCACTGGAGCATCTTGAAAATTGTTGTTGATCCCCAGGTGGAGCCAGTGCCACGAGGCATGACAGGGATACCTTGATCCTCTAATGTAGGGGATTGAGGATACTTACATCTATAAACTGTTAACCATGTAGGAATGACAGATTTTCTATGCATACTTACTATTTTACGGGAACAAAAGTAATTGGAAAAATGAACACAACCTCAAATAAAGTTGTACTTGGATGCAAATCCTTTGTATTTGATGACTGCGTGTATGCAACTAGACATCAATGGATGATATGCATCTTTTCTGGTGATGCTCTGCTTGGCCTGTACTGCAGTCCTTTTTTTCCTTGTATTGTTGTTAGCAAGTGAAATGCATGCTCAATTGAATTCAGGGGGATCGACTTGGCTAATCAAGAACATACTTTTCTTTTTTCTGAAAATGTCCTTTGTTGCTTTAGCGGTATGTTTGGTGTTATAAATGCCCAAGCCAGAACACAGCCTCCACTGCTACGCTTTTATGAGCAGTTGTCTTTCCATCACTCGGATACAGGGTAATCTTCATCGAAGTAGTCCATAAGACTAAGGTCCATAAATCTTGTATGTAGGTTTTTGTAAGTAGTTTAATAACAAACTGTAACCTGGCTGTAAAACATTCTTTGAGATGGAAATAGGGGACCCTTTAGAGGTGCTTACACATCACATATTGATATAGAAACGTTGAGCAGTTAAAGACAGAAACAAACTACATGTACAAATAAAATACCTAAATATATCACTTTTGCAACACAAACAAAAGACCAGATCAGACTGTGTGAGATTCACTATAAAACCTCTTATTTCCATTAAAATAAAATATTTGATTTTGTATTAAGATTTAAGCCACACCCTGTTTGAGGCATTTTTCAAGCCAAAAATATTTAATATTCAGCAGAATATCAATGTCTCTTAAATAGCAACTAAACTCCTTTTTAGTAAGACGAGCAACATGACTTGGGGGTGACAGGCACTCACTGATCTCTGTTGGGAGTTTTCCTCAGCTGGTCCGCGGTCACCCTTGCAGAGAAATTGTAGAACTGCATAACATTTTGGAAATACAGGTCTGGCACCACTTCAAACTGAAAGCAGACAGTTAATTACATTTCCATCCATTGACGACAGATTATAAATTCATTTTAAATGCTACACCAAAAAAGTATTCACATTTGCCTAGTAACCATGTTTCCATCCACAGGTTTTTGCAAATAACGTCATGAAAATACACTACAAAACGTGTGATCAAAAGAGTAAATTATTATTAGCCAACTTGTTAGACTTGGTGGGCTTATTGTATCTGTAAAAATAAATCATGCACAAAATGGCAAAATGTGTTTACTTGCACATTTTTTATACATATAATTTTGATAAAAGTAAACTTGTCAAGAGTAAAGTCATAATTTAGTTATTTGGTGTGACTTGGTATGACTGTAAAAATGTAACTGTCTTCAAGGTCCAGATTTGAACACAAGGTGTTGTTAGGCTACTACATTTATTCCCAGTTGCTGGGTAGAGCTCTTGCCATCTCACAACTGATTGTACTTCCATATTTAGTATGTTTGCTGTACATGTCTACCAACGCTTTCCTTTTGGTTTCTGTCTTAAATAGGCTACGCCTTTACTTGCATAAAAACTGTGGCCTGAAATTTTGTATTCTTAACTTCATATTTACCCACATCATTGAACACTTTGTCAAGCTCATTGGGGTCCATGATGAATTTTGGATATCCAACCATGTTGTAAATGACATCAGCCTATAAGAGAGCAATGAGTTGAAATGAGAGGGATTCGAACACTAGGTGGCACTGCAGTGTTACATTTCACAAGCATTGCGCAGGCAACAAGTCCTATTACACAGGCAACACGTCCTATTACACAGGCAACAAGTCCTATTACACAGGCAACAAGTCCTATTACACAGGCAACAAGTCCTATTACACAGGCAACAAGTCCTATTACACAGGCAACAAGTCCTATTACACAGGCAACAAGTCCTATTACACAGGCAACAAGTCCTATTACATTGCCATTTAAGATATTTAGATCTATGTCATCCAGAGAGATCTGCAGTTAGTGCATTCATCGTAAGATCGCTTAAAGTTTGACGATAACACAATCAGAGTAATTTCCTAATTAAAATCTGTAAAGTAAATGCTGACAAGAACAGACATGTGCAAGTGCTAATGCTAATGAGGCAAAGGTGTTTTTCTGTGTCCTGTCTGGCAATCTCTAGAATACAATTCAAATGAAATTGCTGCAACAGACCCAACAAACCTTGTTAGTTACAAGGCATTTGCATTGTTTGCAGTAAGTTTAATTACAAGTCCCTCACCCGAGCAGTAGAAAACATCTTTCTGCTATTCAAAGCAACCTGTCTCTCCCACCTTCTCTTTGGCTGCCTTTTTGGTCTCCTGGTCCATCCAGCCCACAGTCTTCAGGCTGTCCTCAAATGCCCATTTGATTTCTGAGACCATATCTTCTGCCTGACCGACAGAGAGAGTTATCAGCATCTCACCCAAGAGCAGCTCCCAGTGGACATAGGTAGTGTGTAGGTGAGTGGTACCCTGAAAAACCTACAATAGCCTTGCTGTCCTCTGCGAATGTAGTTTTGACAAACAGGGCCCCAAGAGCAAAGCCAAGGGCACTGTCCGTGTCACTGACGCACATCTTCCAGCGTGGGGTGCAGCTCTGAAACACACCAAATATTCACACTCCACCACAGACACCACCTTACAGGCAAGATAACTGACGCCACCTATGCAAAAAAAGAACTGTCTGAGGACAAACAAAAATCAACAGAAGTACCTAAAAACTAGAACTGTACTTTTAAAATACCCACAAGCATCAAGTACTATAGCATATGATTAGTAAATATAAACAATATGTTCCAAGGAATCCATGCCCTCATAGCTGTGCCTTATCAAATGATGTTGCCAGACCACATATTCACCTCTAAAAGGGACTATTGTTGTTTTTGTGAGGCTCTGAGAGATTGACAACAGGACACCTTTCTAGTCCTAGAACATCCCTTTTCCTACTTCGGATATTTACAAACCAAGCTATGCAGATAGGAGAAGGACCATACCAGACCAGAAAGAGTAACATAGCCAGAGATAAGGACAAAGATGGGAAACAATGACCGAGTGAGATATAGCGGTAGAAAAGGGAGGGGTGGTAAACGTCTTGTGTAGAGGATCTCTCCAAGGCCTTGGTATGTTTAGACAGTGTGAAGCAAGCGGAAATCATGTCCAGGAGAACAGGATTTAGCTCAGATAAGGGATTCGATTGCTGGAATCCGAACAGCACAACAACCAAGGCACAAATCACTGATGTGGCAAATCATGCCAGTAATAAAGCTAATACCAAAATAATTGTCTTCTCATCTCCTTGTTTAATTAACTTAGCCTGTAACCCCACTGACAAGTGTACATCTTAGTGTTTTTGTGCCAATTGTCATTTTGAGTTTATATTATCGTCGCACAGTCCCCTGCAAATGTGGCTTGATTCACCTGACAGATGAAGCAAGAAAATCTGTCCCTCTGGGGTACATAGGGACATTGCCCATTTCACTGCCAGTTTCATCCCCGACATTTTGTTAATCTCACCTTCTTGGTTCCGTACATTACTTCAAGGAAGCGCTGCTCAGCATCCTGGAACTTCTGGTCCAGGATGGACACCATCTTCCTCACCACCTTCATGATCATATAGTTGTTCAGGATGCTGCATAGGTAGAATTAGATAAATTCACGGAATCAGTATGATGTATCATCCTGGATATAACATACTGGAACAATAAGAAATATTAACTACAAACCCTATGACTTTATTCATATAATACTATATAATGAACTTCATTAAAGTGATTCCAACCTCTTGTTAGTCCTGGCAATCAGTTCTGAGACCTTCTGGAGGTAATCCTTGGCATACACCACCACAGGCTCAGAGTCATTGAGGGGTACTGGGGCAAACACATCTATAAGGAAGGGCATCCAGTCCACTGAAGGAGCCAAAGTCTATAGAGAAACAGAAACAGATGATAGTCAATATTACTATAACTACACAATACCACTTTCCCCAGCCTTTCAGTCTGGAAATCATGTATTGAATGAAACTGCAGGTGGATATGATAGTGAGATCTGGGTACTAACCATCAGATCCTTCGCCTGCATCTTATGGTAGATGAGCTCGTCGTCTCTTCTCTCTTCCTGAGGTACAGTTATGTTGGCCAGGGCGGTCTCAAAGATCACAATCTCCTGCATCAGCATTCTTGAGGTCTCCTCTGAACCTCCCAACAGGACCCCTAACTCCACCAGGAAGTCTAGGTATGCATTCAAATACTGCAAAGAACAAGGAGCGGGCACAGAATGTATGCTTTAGGTTAAATTACAACAGTCTAGAACTAGTGAATTACAGCATTATTACAGTGTAGTCTATAATATAATTGTAAATATTTGCAATACATTTTACAAAGACAATTCATAGATTCGATCCACTGAAAAAGAAACAAGAAATGGTTGAATACTGCAGTCTGTAATCACAGTGAATTATTTTTGTATCACACAGTAATGACAAGCCATGGCTCACTAGTGAGCTTCGGAACATCCAATAACCGTCATAGATCCCTAAAAAGTGAGGCCAAGAAAAAGTTCATTAATGATTGTGCCTGTAAAACAATTAATTAGAATCAACCCTTCTTCAAAGAGAGTATCCTTTTTCTTTAAATATTTGGACTTAATGGATAATGTAATCTTCACTACTATCAGATGAAGGCAACCTAATTTAACAATGAGAGTGAAACGATTATATTATGAAATCCCTTCTCATAAAAAAAATGACAGAAAAGCATTTTCATAATGTGGAAAAAAATTACACAAGCCGTCTCTTGTACTTGTTTGTCTCTTACATAGATTGGGAGGAATTTTGCACAGGGCCCCCCCTCCAGGGCATTCGAGCACTTTCTTGCATGCTTTAAGTTCACCCAAACCATTTCGATATAATTAAGATCTGGGCTTTGACTCAGCCATTCCATAAACCCTCCATTTAATATTTTTAAGTCATTCTGATGTAGCTTTTATTGTGAGTTTTGAATCATTGTCCCGTTGCAAGATCCATATTTGGTTCAGCTTCAGCTTTTGACAGATTGCCTCACATTCTCAAGAATTATCTGGTACTATATGGAATTAATGGTTGACTCAGTAAAGCAGCGCCAACCCATGTCATCGCCTCCATACTATACGGTGGAGGTTCTTCTGCTCTAAGGTGTTTTGTTTTGCCAAACATACCAACCGGCATTGCGAACAAAAAACTACACCTTTAACCCATATGTCAAGAGCACTTGTTCCAGTAGTTTTACCCAGGTGTTGTTGGACAAATAGTCCTATCTTGATGTGTGAATTTATTATTTATGTGAGCAAAGGCTTCTGGTCAGGACTTTTCTCCATCTGTACAATTAATGGCAATACTTGTTACCAAGTTGTCTTATTTACATACAGTGGATATAAAAAGTCTACTGAACCCTGCTAAAATGCCTGGTCTTTGTGATGTAAAAAAATTAGAAAGATGTATCATGTCAGAACTTTTTCCACCTTTATTGTGACCTATAACACGAACAATTCAAGTGACAAATAACTGAAAACTTTGAGGGGAAAAATAAAAATAGAAAGTTCACAATAACCTGGTTGCATATGTGTGCACACCCTTAAACTAATACTTTATTGAAGCACCTACTGATTTTATTACAGCACTCAGTCTTTTTGGGTAGGAGTCTATTAGCATGGCACATAATCAACATTTGAAAAAGCGCTCAAAATATGTCAGATTGCAAGGACATCACATGTGCACAGCCCTCTTCAGATCACCCCACAGGTGTTCAATTGGATTCAGGTCTGGGTTCTGGTCGGGCCATTCCAAAATGTTAATCTTCTACTGGTGAAGCCATGCTTTTGTGGATTTGGATGTGCGCTTTGGGTCGTTGTCATGCTGAAAGGGGAACTTTCTCTTCATCTTTAGCTTTCTAATGGACACCTGAAGGTTTTTTGCCAAAATTGCCTGGTATTTGGAAAAGTTCATAATTCCATCCACCCTAACTATGGCTCCGGTTCCAGCTGAAGAAAAATTGTCCCAAAGCAAGATGCTGCCACCACCATGCTTCCTTTTGGGTGTGGTGTTCTTTGGGTGATTTGCAGTGTTGTTTTTGCGCCAAACATACTTTTGGGAATTTTGGCGCAAATATTAAACTTTGGTTTCATTGTCGCGGAAAATCAACCACTCTTTACTAAAAACAAATGCACTTCAACTCAGGACTTTGTGAATCCAATAGACTTTAATGAAAATCATACAATAATGACAGACATTAAAGCCAGGTCCTTCTGCAGATACACCCCCAATGTTCGGAGTCCGGACCATGGCTTTTATACAGAACTTTCACACATTACGCCATCTGACTTTCTCTGGTTGGCAACCCACCTGAGTGGGGTGCGCTTCTTATCTTCTACCTCCCTGAATGCTCGTAATTTGCGACAGTAATTCACATCCTCCTTATGGTTCATACTTTGGTCATGTCCATCATTGTCCACAAAGTAAGTGTTACGTTAAGCTCATGGGCCACACTCAGGTCATCTCTTATCACAGAGTACGCTTTATGACCAGCTCATGGGCCACACTCTCGACACCCCAACATGGATACAAAGGTAGTAAACTTTAGAAATGCCCCTCTCTGGGCTCAAGGTAATTGCCTGCTCATGACTAACTCTCAGCATAAGACACATATATTATGATGAACATAGACATTGCCTGTATGTGTAATTCGTCCTATCCCAGAAGTCATTTACTGTGATTGTGGATTCCACATTAATATGTTAATAATAAAACTACCTGATTATACATTGCACAATAATATTTTCATAAGTATAAAGTTATTTATGCATTTTATAGAAATATCCCCCACATCATCAGACCATAACACATTCCCACGTGCTTTTGGGAGACTTGATGTTTGTTTTTGCAAACTTTAGCAGGTCTTGGAGGTTTTCTCTGTAAGAAAAGGCTTCAGTCTTGCCACCCTACTCCATAGTCCATTGATATGAAGAATACGAGAGGTTGTTGTCGCATGTAGCACACAGCCAGTACTTGACAGAAATTCCTGTAACTCCTTTAATGTTGCTTTAGGCCTCTTGTACGTCTCCCTGACCAGTTTTCTTCTTGTCTTTTCATCAATTTTGGAGGGACATTCAGTTATTGGTAATGTCTCTGTTGCCACATTTTCTCCATTTGATGACAACAGTCTTCAATGTGTTCCATGGTAAATCTAATGCTTTGGAAATTATTTTGTACCCTTCTCCTGACTGATGTCTTTCAACAATGAGATCCCTCTGATGCTTTGGAAGCTCTCTATGGACCATGGCATCTCTATGGAGATGCAACTCAGAAAATGTCAGTAAAATCATACATTCTAGAACAGCTGAACTGTATTTGTAATTAATCAGAGTTACTTTAAATGAGTGTAGGTGTGTAATGACTTCGATTTAACACAGGTTTAAATGTTATTGGTTATTTCTGAACACAGTTATAAGCGGGTGTGCACACATATGCAACCAGGTTCTTGTAAGTTTTTTTTTTCCCCCTCGAAGATTTCAGTTTGTTTTTCAATTGAATGGTTCAGATTACAGATCACATTAAAAGTGGACCTGTTAGTTTTTCTTTAAGAAGCCCTCCTGTTCTCCACTCATTACCTGTATTAACTGCAACTGTTTGAACCTCGTAACCTGTATAAAAGACCTGTCCACACACTCAATCAAACAGACTCCAACCTCTCCACAATGGCCAAGACCAGAGAGCTGTGTAAGGACATCAGGTATAAACTTGTAGACCTGCACAAGGCTGGGATGGGCTACAGGACAATAGGCACGCAGCTTGGTGAGAAAGCAACAACTGTTGGCACAATTATTAGAACATGGAAGAGGTTTAAGATGACGCAATGTCCCCCTGCTCAAGCCAGTGCTTGTCCAGGACTGTCTGAAGTTTGCCAGTGACCATCAGGATGATCCAGAGGAGGAATGGGAGAAGGTCATGTGGTCTGATGAGACAAAAATTGAGCTTTCTGGTCTAAACTCCACTCGCTTTGTTAGGAGGAAGAAGAAGGATGAGTACAACCCCAAGAACACCAGCCCAACCGTGAAGCATGGAGGTGGAAACATTCTTTGGGGTTGCTTTTCTGCAAAGGGGACAGGACGACTGCATCATATTGACGGGAGGATGGATGGGGCCATGTATCGCGAGATCTTGGCCAACAACCTCCTTCCTTAATGAAAGAACTTTGAAAATGGGTCGTGGCTGGGTCTTCCAGCATGACAACGACCCGAAACACACAGCCAGGGCAACTAAGGAGTGGCTCCTTAAGAAGCATCTGAAGGTCCTGGAGTGGCCTAGCCAGTCTCCAGACCGGAACCCAATAGAAAATCTTTGGAGGGAGCTGAAAGTCTGTATTGCCCAGCGACAGCACCGAAACCTGAAGGATCTGAAGAAGGTCTGTATGGAGGAGTGGGCCAAAATCCCTGCTACAGTGTGCGCAAACCTGGTCAAGAACTACAGGACACGTATGATCTCTGTAATTGCAAACAAAGTTTCTGTGCCAAATATTAAGATCTGCTTTTCTGATGTATCAAATACTTATCTCATGCAATAAAATGCTAATTAATTATTTAAAAATCATACAATGTGATTTTCTGGATTTTGTTTTAGATTCAATCTCTTACAGTTGAAGTGTACCGATGATAAAAATTACAGACCTCTACATGCTTTGTAAGTAGGAAAACCTGCCAAATCAGCAGTGTATCACATACTTGTTTTCCGCACTGTAAATAAACAGCAATAAGGACCCCTTAAAATTAAGTGTTACCGAATGAAATCTGACTATTACATGCACATGATAACTAAATATAACTCTGCATTCTATTACTACTTTATGTTCTGTCCAATTGGTACACTAGGGTTTGCACTTCCCCTTGTACTATCCCTTTCAGTTCTTATTTTAACACAAATATCCACTGAGTTTCTTAGTATAGTCATAGAGTTAGAGTTAATTCCCTTGCCTCTCTTTCCCTGACCTCTTGTGAGTCCTCCATTACAGTCTTTATACGCTTCAAACCTTATTTCCAAAAGCAGTAGTGCGGCTGGCTGTCAGTACCTTGGCATTGGCTGTTTTGTTGAGATAGTATTCCCGTGAAGGGAGCCCAAGGCCAGATTGATCCACCTGTAGGTAAGAGTAACAGTTCATTACTACCAGCTCCCACCACACTGGGACAGTGAAGCATTGTTTATCCTTTTTGCTCTAGTTCTGACTTAAAATGATCAAACAATTACTTGGTGGCTAAAGCACAGATTCTTTAGTTTTTAGGGTATTTATGTCCTTATTGGTTTTAACATTTTGAAATGACAACTTCTTACATAGTGTTTTGGTGCTTATTTCAAGGCATCAAAAATATTGGAACAAAAGATATTTCTGGTTAGTCAGGTGTGTTCCATCACATGCCGAGGTAAGCTCAGTAGGCCCAATTAGACCTCACATTTCAGTCAAGACCATCTGCCAATCTGTATCAATTTTGTTGTTGCTTGCTCATTGGGCTTTCAAGCTGGGTATCTATATAAGCACTTTGTGACTGGCTGACACAAAAGGAGCTTTACAAAATAAATTGGTTTGATTGATGGCAGCAGCTAGCAAATTCTGTAATGTTCGAATCCCTTTAATCTACAGCACTGTCACTATTTAAGTTCCTCTTTCCGTATCTCAGTAATTGTTTGGATCCTGCTCCTTTTATAACATTGTTCTTTTCATTTCTTGTTTTAGATTTGTTAGGTCTTAGTTCATTTATTTAAAATCCTGAGGTCTGCATCTTAGAAGCGACCTAACTGCTTAACAAACCTCGACAAAGGACACAGTGGCTGAACGGAGGTTTCGGGAAAGAGGACAGTTGTTCGGTGGATAGCTCCCCTGAAACTAATTGATTTTTGGGGGGGCACTATATCAGTGAATGTAGTGACAAATTGATTTTTGGGGGGGCACTATATCAGTGAATGTAGTGACAAATTGATTTTTGGGGGGGAACTATATCAGTGAATGTAGTGACAAGACAAGTTGGTTGGCTTTAAGATGCAACACCTTTCCAGCTCTGGCGCGGGAACCCCGTGGACATACAAGTTGAGGATCACATATTTTGCCTCATAGAAATTGTTTGATTTCAAATCCGAACATGTTGCACATGGAGCCAAATAAATTACTGTTTCACCGAGCCAGTAATTACTGAGGACACTTCAACGAGCAGATCTGATGATGTGTTATGTTAATGACGAATCCACTGCGAAATGTGAAGATGAATGTGTTTAAATCTTAAGGTTTATGTAGTGTCCTGGGGTGATCCTGTGGGTTCAAACCACTGCCTCTGGTGCTCATGTACTACCGCAGTTTGTGGTTCAAACCACTGCCCTTTCAGCAAAACCTTTCATAAATGTTCACCACTTTCCTGTCCAATAAAGCAAAACACGTCAAAACAGTCTATATTTAAAGAAGTGTGGAGGAATCATGATGGATTACCTGTGACTAAAGCCACTATCTGGCCATTTAGTCACTGGGGACACAGGCTCCCTTCTCACCTGTATAATGTTGCTGTTGGAGCTCTTTGAATCAGTGCTGACAAACACAGTAAAGAAGGGGGAGCAACGGTAGTTGGCCGACACTGTGCGCAGAACCTCCTGGAAATTGTTCTTGTCCCAGGAGCCTGTAAGAGCCCATCCTCCTGTCTGAAAGAGAAAATGTATTGGATACTTCATATCAGGGTGTGGCCACATCCAAGACAAATGTTGAGAAAACATCAGGTAACTATTAACATGAACTGTACATCCTAATATTATACATCTTTTAATGCATAACAAACATGATATTACAGATACCTCTGGCTAAGTCAGACCCTTGGATCCTCACCTGATTGATCAGCTTCTGTAGAGGCTGGGCCCCTAATTTCTCAATCTTAGCCTCACTCATGCAGGCCTGGTAATACTTCTGAGCCTTCTCCTCAGCCTTACTCAGACCCTTCATCGTGGTGTTCTCTGCCCAAAACAAGATGTTCCACAACTGATCCCACAATCCAACATTGCATTGAAAGGATAACAGACACGTAGAGAACAATGAAGCAATAAGGACTAAATTAGGTTGTATTTCTTCACATTGTTTAGGGTGAGAGCCGCACCAAAGAACCCAACTCCTGAGGAGAAACCTTACCCAGCAGGTGCTTCATGACAGCCATGTTACGCTCCCATAGATTACTGAAGGGACTCCAGCGGGATTTTCCCTCGGGAAGAGGATTGTTCCTCACCCATCCCCCACAGGCAAAGTTGTAGAAGTCGTGGCAGGGGTCCACAGAGCGGTCCATGGCTTCCAACACTGAGCTGGCCACAGTAATGCAAGGTTCCGTCAGACATATTCCAGGGTGACCTGCCAACAGGAAGTGGGACAAGACAATTAAACATACTGTAACAGATCTCTTAAAGACACTATGCTTCTTTAGCCTCAACCTTTATACAAGAATTTCTCTTTACTTAAATTTTTTGTATAGTCAACAGCCTTTCAATAAATACTTGTAAAGATCTGTTTTTAAGTATAGTCAACAGCCTTTCAATAAATACTTGTAAAGATCTGTTTTTAAGTATAGTCAACAGCCTTTCAATAAATACTTGTAAAGATCTGTTTTTAAGGAGTTGTTTTCATGCATGTTTAGGGGGTGTAAAGCTATTTTTTCAGTTGGTTCCTATACCAGACATTGATTTGTCATGCTTGGGCTGATGACAGTTTGAATAGGAGGAAGTGACATTTTGTTTCCTTTTCAAAATACAAGGAAATGTACACGGACCTGAGCAAAATACAAATATTCAAGATGTATATCTAACACAATGTGGAAAGATTATAGGGCTCAACATTAAGGCTTGTCTACAAGCACAAACCGTAGCCAGACAAAGAGAATGTAGATTTCCTGTTTCACCACCAAGTGTGGAGACTGGGCCAAACTAATTAAGCTGAAAGTTGGAGTGGCTCATGAAGTGTCTTCTTGTCATGAGGGCTTTCTGTGTGTGGTGTGCGTTGCCATTGTGGTATGTGTGCGTGCCCACAATGACATTAAGAGATTGTGGAGATGGTAAAATGTTTGTACAATTGCCCACAGCTAGCTAAGCACCAGGCAAATGGCAACTCCATCCACCACCAATGTTGTCGAAGATGCTGGGGGGAAAAAAACCTTTAGGAGTGGGAATGTAATTTCCCGGTGGCAGTGACAGCCATGATGCTGGCCTTACAGCCCCCCCAAAACAAATATCCTTTCTTCTGCTTGTTCCAGAGAATACTATTTGGGAAACATTACAATGCTTACTTATGTTCCATATGTTTTATGATGTAATTGAACAAAACATATTTTGGCTGTTAACAAATCTGAGTGGCCGGTAGATAAAAATAAATCTACCTGCAAGTTTCTGATGGACAAAAACGCTAGTTTAAGGCCCTGTTGTAGTTACTTGATAGGGTTTTTAAAATGTATTACACACCTGTGGAAGACAGCAAAGAGGTGTGCCTTGTCTGACAATTAGACATTTTTAGATGCTAATAATTATATACAGTATAGGGCTACACAGGCTTTCTCACATTTTTCTACTGCTATTGCTTCATGTACATAGTTATTTTGGGGTTTTGTCGGTTTCCAAAGCAATCTCATTGACTATTTTGCTGGACAATCTTATGTCTTTGGTACCCTCGGAAATTAAACACCCCATTAAGTCCAAGTGATGCTCCCTGATTAGGCGGAGAAAATAGCACATTATATCAACCCAAAGCAGTTTCAAGAATTTCTCTGGATTTGATCTGACACAAAGGAAGAGATGCTTTTCTCACACTATTGCAGAATCCCAACTTATTCAACATATTTATAAATTCAGTTTTGGAAAAGTAATATTTGCTTTTGGACAATAAAAACATCGGACCCACTAGTCTGAAGGACTAGGTCCAAATGGCTATTACGATTAATTTATCATAAAAGAGCAAAACTGAACTGTATTGTAAATTATTCTCAGGATTATTGAATACATAATTTGATTTACTCACTGTTTTTGTAGAAGATCCCGACAGTGATTAGAGAGAAGAACAAGGCAACAGCCAGTGAACACACTAGAACCAACAGCCTCCTCTCAGTTTGTGTTTTCTCAGCCCAACACCTGAAACCAGACCCGTGTTGCACTGACACCTGCACACATGCACGCACGCACACAGAAAATGAGCAGTCTGTATCACCTCCAATCACTTACACTGGTTACTGTAAAGTTCACAATTACTAGAACACAACCCTTAACCATAGCGCTCAGGCAAACAAACCACTAATGTATGTTGAATGATAAATTATATGTTCTTTCTGGCCAGAGAGGATAAACTGAGCACCACAGAGAAAGGGAAAACAAAAAAGAAACAGCCAGGATTTAAAGAGACCAAAACTTTGTTATCCAGGGAAAATTGTTAAAGATGATATCACCTCAAACTAAATTTCAATGAACAAAAACACACCTGCTAATAACAGACATTCCTGGTATACTGGGAACAGTACATCCCAACGGTCTACAATAACAATGTAAAAAACGTTTTCAGATGAACATTTGCTTATTTTACAAATTTGTAAACCAGTACACATTTACGCTATCATCCTTACATTTGTCATTGTGCATGGAATCATTCATTACTGATATGAAACTCAAGTGCTAGATCTGCTCTACTACCAAAGGAATTAGTGTGGATTACTCTGACTATGAGATTTACAAACCCTGTGAATAATTTTATTATTAAAGACCTGTTAAAGAATTAGATTTAGTCCTATTAGCTAGGCCAGGAGTTCAAATCTCACATAGAATGTGAGCAGTCCTGGTGCCAAAGCCACAGCAGGCTTCCCAATCCTCCAGATTTTCAGAGGTGTGGGTGGGTTTTAACTTTTAATCTGTATTTGTGTGTGCAATTGAGAAGCTCCTTCTGCCAAGTCAGTGTGGTTGACGTCTGTGCTTATCACAGTGAAACACACTGCACAATGGGATTTTTCCTGTTAGCCAAATAAAAATATGTTAGGAATGATGAGTTTAGAGAAAACCCATTCTCAGCAAAAGGAAACAAGCTGAATGTTGAAGCTAAATAGGAACAACGAGACTGATGAGAATAAAACATTTGCCTGATGCGAGAAGCCATGTCACTGACTCAAACAACACATAAAAATTACAGATTCTAGGTGACTTGATTTTAGTGTGGGAAAGAAAGAATGATCATGCACGGTTGTATTTCAGAGTTGAAAGATTATTGCAGCCATAAAGTAGAAACTCAAAACAACATCAAGTGTGTTGGCTCACAACTTTTGGCTGAAAATCCTCCAGATGATCCTATCATGACTGCAGTTATCCACTAGCCAGTGCAGGTATAACGAACACATCAGTTTTAATATATATTCATTATAATGATTTTGGTCTTGTATTATGAGAAACCTAGTACATCAACAGAAGTTAGATCGCCCTTGAGTACAAATATTATAGAAACTCATGCAACAGTTAATTTAGGTTGTGGTTTGCAACTGATTAGCCAGACTTTTTAAATTGCCTAGAAAAGCAGATAGTGTATGCGCCTCTGCAAAGGTTATGTTGATCAGCCGCAGCATCACTTGAGAATAGGATTCCTCCAAAACATAGAAATCACACAATACATCCGATCTTGTTATGGCAAATAAAATGATGACATCCTTACAATACTATTGAATAGAGTGTCTGTGGAGAGACTGAAGTTTTTTTTCTAAAGTGTCTCAGAGTAAAATTAAGCACATGGTTGACAGAATAGCAGGCTCTCAGTAAGTCCTCACAAAGACAAAAAATCTCTAATGTGGATTAGCTCATTGCTTATGCATTTTAGGATTAACATTTATTTTTCCATACAATGTAAGCAGATCCTAACATAACAAAAGTAGCAGCAGCATGAGTATGTCTAGACAGACCAGGCCTACAGCATGTGTCAGAGCTTGCCTACTCTTTTAATAGGAGTGAAATAGTTGTGACTGGTGCTTACCTGCATGGCAGAGGAGGGGTAGATCTCCTCCCCGGTGCAGTCAACCAAGACATCCTCATCTAGAGTGGCCCTCTTGTATGAGGACATCTGAAATGTCAAATGCAGAATGGACTCCCTCAGTGACTCCATGCTCTGCCAGGCCTTTTTCTTTTCCACAGTTAGGGTGTGTGCGACGTGTACTCATCAAAAGTCTCTGTACATCCTGGGTAGGTTTTGCCCATAGAATAAGGAATTAGGACATAGTATCTCTGTGGGTTTCCCCTTCATATCCAACAGGAAGTGTCTGTTTCGGATCCCTCAAGTTAAGAGTTAGTAGTATTAAATTCTAACAGAAGTTACCCTACCCAGTCCCTCCACCTCCTAGACACAGCCTCACCTCTTCCCTGCCCCCTCACCCTTACTTAACAACCCCCCATTGCATATGTTGGCAACTCCAGGGGCTAAGCTTGTAGGCGCCGTCAAGTCACCCACCGAAAAACTCCTGTAAAGGTATAAAATGAAATCTCCCTTACTCTTTAGCAGCTATGTTTTTCAGCTCAGCCCTCTGTCAGTACAATCCCTTCTTGAGCTCCACTTAAGCAGAGGGAACTCGCGAAAAACAGGAAGGAGCATTGGTTTGATCGACTTACGTGACAGAGTGAGGGTGTGTGTGAGGGAGTGTGTGTGTGTGTGTGCGCGCGCATTCCACAAAGTAGGGAGGAAACATTTGTAGGTTAGTTTACTCCCACACCACTATTCATAGGGCTTGATCAGGGGGTGGAGTCTAGACAGAAACGCCTTCTAACTGCATGCTTTCAGTTGTTTCCGAGGTTACGGTCACCCGATAGGCAAGACAGTCCAACTGTTCTAATCCATTTCCCTGTCTTACTCTTATACTAGAAGGACAGAAATTTGAAACACTGCGATACTTCTTAAATGCATTATACTTCTTGAAAAAAAGAGGACCATTTTATTTAGGTAAACACATCCCCTAAACCAAGAACAGCTTACGTCTCCTTTCATTTCTGATGATGGCTACATGTCTTCAGACTCCACGGAAGCAAATAGGCAGCTCGAACTGCTAGAGCAGCTTGCAGCTAAAGCATACCTAATGAAACAAAGCGATCCCAGATTTCAAACACATGGACATTGCCAATCAACTCTCCTTGCAGGATCACAAGGCCTATGCATGATGTCTGAACCTCCACAAGGCCAAATGAGACTTCCCCTCTGACGCACACACTGATAAACTTGGCACTGCGTAATGAAGTCCTGCCCAGTCCTATCATCGCCCTGTGGAGGGACGTTCTTACGAGGGAGAGATTGTGGAAAAAGGCTGAGGGACAACTTTGGGCCACCAGTGACTTCAACAACTTCAGACACAATTAGCATGTTATAGCATAAGCCTTTTTATTGCACATATTAGTCCTGCTTTGAACTATGGAAAATCTGATCTATATCCTTAAAATAACTACATACCAAATGTGATATGGCATTGATGAGACCATGCACCCTGTCACTAATCACTGCACCAGGCCTACACAAGTTGTGGTATTAACTTCTGCCACCCTTGGCAGTCATTCCTGAGAGGACATGTCTAGAAACTTGGCACTGTCAGCAGATATGCCTCAGAGGGATCCTGAATGTTGCCACAGATTGACTCAGTCACAAATACATCAGTTAACGGTGATATAGGCCCTGCCTAGCCAGGGTTACAAGCACGTACTAACCAGGAAAATCAGTGGGCTTTGTCAATGAAAACAATTTCACATTGTAGGAGCCGGATGCCACAGACAAGACCACAGAAAGTCCAAGAATTCCATAACAGAGTACAGGTATGTGATCCTAAAAGAAAGACAAATGTCTAGGTCTGCAGCAATGATTGAAAAGAATAGCCAACATTGCACATGAAGATGTGTGAACATCACTCAGCCTTAGGAGTCCACATTTGTGCAGCTCAATTGATGTTGACTGAGTGGCAAAAAGGTAAAGATGCTTCAGAGAGGGAGGTGTTTTTGTAAAGAATAGTTGACCTGGCATTCCAAATCAGGGAGATGATATACTTGCTACTTAATCAGTATGTCATTGTTTACAGTGGGACCATTACAATAATGAACAGTTAAGCTCACCTTGATGCCTTTGAGAAAATGTTAGAAACTAAGAGACAGCTTGTAGTCCAGGAGGAATGTCTAGTGGAGAAACATTACAGTAGTACAGTGTGAGAAATTGTAACTATCTGCTGCCTGCTGCTCAGTGACAGCCACAACATAACAATCATCTGATGTTCTGTGGGAATTGGTCAGGAGTTTCAATACTTTTGCATGGCAATGTAAAACCAGAAAAGTCACCAGGCAAGCCTAGTTCAGCTGGCCTGGTTCCTTCAGCAATAAAGTGATGAATTTTTCCCTAGATTCGTACCCGGATCTCCCATGTGAGTGTCTGCGTCTTTAACCATGTCATATAGCATCTCCACATTAGATTATTTAGTCATGCATTGACATCATTCCAGGTTTTAATATATTACTAGTATCTAACTTACTAGCGAAACTGAATACCAACTTAACACAGCCAAAGCTTTTTCATGGCACAACAATGTTTGTTTCTCTTTCATTCGTAAATGACATTGATACAATAACTATCAATGTAGGTAACAAAAACAGAATTTTTCGTCAAGTGAAAAGACAACAAAATGTGGAAACCCCTCCTTTACTCCCCAAGGGGTTATTATATAGCATATCACCCCATACATCATTATTTCGAAAAACCACCAGAAATGGACACAATATAACCGTAAACAGTTTAATTTTAGGCTCACTATAATGTAGCCACTAAAGGTTGTAGCCAGAAAACAAATCTTTTTGTCTATCTAGAACAAATCCTAGGACTTGCTTTGACTGTGACGAGATTCGAACACGGGACCTATTGGTTGCAGGTCCGCATTTCTAACTACTACACTATTTAACATGGGGTAGTCAATCAGTCAGAGACATTCGCTCTTCTTGACCAGCTCCGTTTACAAGGTCCAACAAAAAGGATAACATTTTTATTCAGTCAAGGCCTGTTTTTCTATACATTCTTTGCTCTTCTATTTTGACTAAGCCCGCAGGCACCCAAGCTGCCACAAGGAGTCACTAGAATGCAGTGAGGCAAGGAAAGCATATTTTACTACACCCCAAACTTTGACAGAGCAGGCAAATTTATGGGCAACATTCAAACCCTGGTGTTGCAATGACATAGATCACTGTGAAGCTGTAACTTGTCTAATTAGCTATAACTACTGTAAATTAACAATTCAGTTCCCAAGTCAAATATGTAATCAACAGGGACATTGTTTTTTTTCAAAAATCCAGAAAATCACATTGTATGATTTTTTAATTTATTGCATGACATAAGTCAGATCCCTCACCTTCCTCATGATCACTGATGCCTTCTCACCAAGCTGCTTGCCCATTGTCCTATAGCTCTCTGGTCTTGGCCATTGTGGAGAGGTTGGATTCTAATTGACTGAGTGTGTGGACAGGTGTCTTTTATACAGGTAACGAGTTCAAACAGTTGCAGTTAATACAGGTAATGAGTGGAGAACAGGAGGGTTTCTAACAGAAAAACTAACAGGTCTGTGAGAGCTGGAATTCTTACTGGTTGGTAGGTGATGAAATACTTATGTCATGCAATAAAATGCAGATTAATAATAAAAAATAATCATACAATGTGATGTTCTGGATTTTGGTTTTAGATTCCATCTCTCACAGTTGAAGTGTACCTATGGTAAATTTCAGACCTCTACATGCTTGTAAGTAGGAAAACCTGCAAAATCAGCATTGTATCAAATACTTGTTCTCCCAACTGTATGTAGTGTAATTTGGGCAGTACAGCTTAAGCCAGGAACACAATCTAGAAACATTCCAATGATTCCAACACAGCCATAAAAAATATATTAGTGGGGACTGAATGTCATAGCCAGCCCACAAGAGAAACCAGTCTAGCACCACATAGAGTCTAATGTTTTATTACCATAGGTTGCCTGAAGGCCATTAAGAGACTGCATGCCCGTCAACGTAATCCTACCGCTCATGACTTGGTGTTAAACAATACCAGGTGGTAAACAATGAATATTTAAACATGATTTTCTCTGCTAGGCCGTTAATGCAGCCATCTTCAGTTCTGACTTGTTTCTGAACCTGTTTGGCTATAAAATTAGCAAAACACAAATGGCACTGCCAACCTAGACAGTAACTGCAATCAAAAGCTTCCTGTAACCATGAATGAGCTTCCTGCAGGGAGCCTCCATTTTGCAGTTTTCCTTGAGATCTGGACTCACTGCTCCCAACATTTTGAAGTGTGTTTGGGGTCATTGTCCTGCTGAAAGACCCGTGACCTTTGACGGAGACAGAGGTTTTTATACCTGGGTTTGTTCTCCAAAATGACTTGGAAAACTCCTGCTGTCCTGATGGCTCCCAGTGCCAGATTCAGCAAAACAACTCCAAAACATCACTGAATAACTTAATTATTTGACTGTTGGGAAGATGTTATTTTCTTTGAAGGCTCAGAGACAGCGTGATTTAGTAAAAAGCTATAATGGTGTTTGATCTAGTCTTTCTTTGATCTAGAGTTTCTTGTCTTTCTCATAGTAATGAGTCTTGTATCATACAAACCACTTTCATTGAGTTGGCGACGGATTGTGTGATTTGAAACTGTGGTACCTTGCGTCTGAAGCTAGAACATGTGAAACTGGCAGTTGTCCGCAGGGCTTTCTCCACCATTAGAACAATACTGCAATCTTTCAACAAAATAAATCATGCCTTTTAATACATTGTTTCAGACTGAACCACCTTCTTATACTCAAATGGTCTGTCCCATATTGCTTCTCATCGAAAGCAGCCCAAATGACATTAGGTTGCTTACTCAGTCAGCCTGAGCCTGCTACACTACAAACGAGATGGACGGAATTTTTTTCTAAATAAGAAAACACTCGCATGTGAGCGGGGGGGAAAAGGAGAAAAATGGCGTGATTGTCCATAATAGCTGTAGCTTTGCGGCTATGGCCACTACTTGTGTCATAAACGTGAGTAACTTCATATTCAGTAAGTACAAGCTGTAGCTGCTGTTGACAGTCACATGAGAAAGTGCTATCCCTGACGTGGACCATCACAAACAGCCACCAGACAGAGGTAAACAGACATTGATTCAATTCCATCATGTCATTCTTCTAACATCACACATGTTGATTAGAATGACGCAAATGTTGATTACGATGGTGATAGTGACATTGCTACTGATCACAAATTAGCAATACTGACATCTTGGCTCCCCAAGAAAGCTCTGACAGTATAGTAATAGAATATAATGTCTATTCCATGTATGTGGCTCTCCCAACTGACAGAAAGGAAAGGTGCAGCATAGTGAAAAAAAGTATATGAATGCACTTGATCATGATTAAGAAATTGTACACTTTGTGCACAAAATTGCTGAATCCTTTGTGCTTCACTGTAGTTGTAGATTATACGGCAGTATGTGCCCTTCAGAAAATTACTTTAAACTAATTGATTTACTCTACTGAAAGGGGCAGCAATGCAAGAGACTTTGGAAGTGGCCGTTCCATTCATCAATTAAGAAGGTATGTTCGATATGTTGCCGGTCTGGCTTTGGTAAGCACAATAACCAGTCACTGCCTATGGTCCCCAAATCACTATAACTGCTTCTGGTGTCAATAATATTGTCTAACATTAACAATCCATTTGTGGAAGAAGCTTAGAAATAGTAAATTATTCATTTAAACCAAATAAATACATATCGGGTTACCAAAATATGAATTTAAACTATTTTCTAGAAGAATTGCTGCATTATTTGAATAAAGTTGCCACTACCTTTTCCTATGATTATATATGCCCAAACCATAGCAATCCCTTCACCATGTTTAACAGATGGTTTTGTAAACGTTGGTTTCGGGTGAGGTTGTATACTTTGGATCATGGGCAGTTCCTATACTCTCTGCTCTTTCCTGTGTCACCATGGAACAGTGGTACTATGTAGAAAATGTGTTGTGATTTCTAATGATTCATCTGATATGAATGAAAAACACTCAAATTAAAGCACATACATTTGGAGCTCACTTTGTCTTTCACAGCATGTTTCTTCATGAGAAAACTGCGTTGGGACAGCTGAAAAAAGAGTAACATGACCAGGATAATCATTCTTAGCCTGATACAATAAACTCAAGAAGACTGACACCCAGGCTCATTCTCTCATACGTATACTGTTTTCTTCTGTAGTGACCCCAACATCCATTACTGTATTATCACATAAAAACCCTCATAGATCCTCAAAATATATCTGAAACGATTACATTCAAGTAATCCTTCAAAATTACAGCAAAAATCTATTTTCTCTTTACAAACATAAACCCTCATGCAGTCATGTGTGCTAAAATAATAATGCAGTTGTTGAATATCTGATATAATAACAATGCTCAATGACCTACTAAAAGCAGTAAAGCCCTTCTGCACATGTGTACACATATACACAGTCTTAATACTGCTCATGTACACCCCACACCATGGGCACACAATTTTTTTTCACACATTATTAATCTACGCTGCAAATCATTTACACCAGGGGTATTCAACTCTTACACTACAAGGTCCCGTGCCTGCTGGTTTACTGTTCTACCCCCACCTGGCGTTCCAGGTTTAAATAATGATTAGATGGTTGCAATGAAAAAAATGCCATGGAACTTGAGGCCCAATTTGAATTCCACTGATGAACAACACGAACACTAGTCACTTCCCTGTTCAGTAAACTTTTGCAGCTCTGATTTTTTTTTTGTTGTAGTTGATTGAAGATGTTTACTTGACACAACATAAGAGATACATTTAGCATGGGGACTCCTTGAAAAACAATTGTATTGGTGCTTAGCTTATGATTATTTCTATGGAGTGTTGGGGAAATTGATTTGTTGTATCATGACTTAAATTATTAGATATTTTTTATAACACCAGAATTTATACAAGAACCTGCATAACCTTGAAATTAAACATGCATAATTAACATATACATGTATTAGGTAAAGTCAAAAAGTCTCATTTCTGAATGGTGACATATCCACAGACACAAAATATTTTAATAACTAAAATAGTAAATTTATTAACTAAGGGACGGTAATATTGAATATAACACAGATAAAGAAATTAAGGGTTAATTATTAACTCTGACAGTTAAACTTACAGATAATCAAGGCTGTTAACATGAAACCAGCTAATTATCACATCTCAGTTGGATTACATGAGAGTAAACATGCAAGGCTGTCATTACAAGCTGAAGAGGTTTTGCAGTCAAAATGTGCTTAAGATGAAACATACAAACATTTTCTAAATAGCATCGTAAGACCTAGAGATTTATTGCTCTTAAGACGTTATGTTGCTGCATTTCTCATTAAAGGCCTAGATGTCTTTTGACGTAAGCTGATGTTTTCCTTCCAGGTAGAAGTGAAGGCACAACTGTGTGACAGCTCACATTTCTATTGCTCTTTTTCATAGAGGAAGTGAAAACATCATGTCACTTGAATGCCCTTCTTGTGTATAATTCAAGACAGTTCATGATGAGGTGCTCTGCTCATGAACCACATCACCTCCATCTGACCTTTCCACCATAATACCTCCTACCCTGGATCCATAGAAATTTGCATCAGCCATATAAAACCAGAGATTATGCTATCACCACTGCACTGCTCATCATCCAATCCCATCTGGACACGAGGAAAACCTTGATTAAACAAGTGCAACACCATCTCCTCCACATCAGCTGGCTGAGGAAAGGTGTCATGTACAAAGGATCCTTACAATTGTCAAAAGATTCCCCACAGAGGCTGTACTCCCAGGCTGCATTACTTGCCTGGTACTGTTAAACTGCTCTACCCATGGCAGTAGGACTCTTCAGAGGTCAGAGATTGGTGATGTGGGCCCATCAAATCACAACATTTCTCTACAATAATCCAAAACACTGCAATAACCCTCCATCTATTAGACAGTAGGTACTGTACAAGAGCATCCCTACCAAGACTTAATCCCCAGGCCATCAGACTGTTACACAAATTGCGTGTTTTCCCCCTCCCATTCTCAACTGTACATGAAACCCCATTTTGCACATGTGTACACATATACTTTCTTAATACTGCTCATCTACACCCCTCACCATGGGCACAAGTCTTTCTTCACATATTATTAATCCACGCGGCAGTTCATTTACACCAGGGGTATTCAACTCTTACCATACGAGGTCCAGTGCCTACTGGTTTACTGTTCTACCTCGTTAATTGCACAGACCAGGCGTTCCAGGTCTAAATAATTCATTAGACGGTTGCAATGAGAAAATGGCGTGGAATTTGCTTCGAGATCCCAGTTTGAATTCCACTGATGAACAACACGAACATTAATTACTTCCCTGTTCAGATAATTTTTGTAGGCCGGAATTGTATTTGTACTTTTTTTTTATTGTTGTAGCCACGTTGTTTATATCGCTTATTGTATTTTTTTAACCGACTTTAGCTTTAAGCGCGACACTAGCATTTCGCTACAACAGCTGCTGTACTGTACGTAAATATTCCTGTTACAACATTGAAATGCATTGCGTTTGAAAAAATCATGAGGTTGACTTAACTTGGAAAATAAACCACTATCCCATAACATTTCTTTTTCGTTCCATTAAAATAATAAGATTGTCCATTATCATACAAACAACTGGTTGAATAAGCTACACTATAACCTAGGGAATTACTTGTGCTTGTCATAAAGAAACAAGTTTAGAGTATTATGCTAAACACATTGTGTCCCTGTTTCAAAGGTTACTAGAACTCAGTACACTATAGTTTTCTGGGCACCGGTCATCGCGGAGATGGTCCAATGTTCAAAGTTGTTCACATTCAGTTCATACGCATGGTGTATCCTACTTGATATGATTAAGATAATTGTAAGATTGATTGTACAGTTTTTCTTACCACCATGTTAAAGAACAATCCGTCTATGACACTGTCCTCTCTAGCCTCGGTAGAAATGGAAAATACAGGTATGACTACGCGAGACTAGAGCTGTGTGTTGTGAGCAACATCGGTGTCAGCCCCATTAATGGAATCGGCTGTTCACTTTCAAAATACAAGTAGTGAAAATACTACATATACAAATACTACATATTAAAGGTGACGCAAACTGGAATGAAATCCTACTTTATTCATGGAGCAGGGCAAATCTTATATAAAATGGTCGCAAAGTGCTTAACGTATAAAGTTAAAAGAGATTATGTACAAAATAATGATATGATGTAATAAATACATATGTATGCAAAGAACGAGATAAATGCTGCACTTAAAACGTAAACTACAGATGAATTATGATAATTTATGCATTATGTATTTATTGTAGTTATACATTCAAGTCTTCCATTTGACTCATTTGAATCTAATTTATAACAATTGTATCTTAAATGTGTGTTCATTTATTCATAAATAGCCTACTAGTTTGTCCCTCGTTTGTACAATGTTATTTATTCTCTTTCTTTACATACATATATCTATTTATTACATTATATCATTATAATGTACATAATCTCTTTACTTTTTGCGTTAAACACTTTAAGGTTTGCAATTGTGTTAAGCCCTTTAAATCTGAATTAAGTACAGACTGTAAAAAGACTATCATCAAACACCTCAAAATCAACTCATCAATCCAAAAAACAGCCAGCACTTGACATTAACTTTTTTGCTCACCAGTCACTGTGGCTAGCGAGTTTGAAACCCAGGGGTGTTAAACTGGTTCCTTGGAGAGTGTCTGCAGGTTTTTTATTTTTCCTTTAAATTGGTTCCCAGTTCAGACCAAAACAACCAGGGGAGGGTAGAAACTAACCAATTAGTGACCTAATTTATCAATCAAGTACGAGGTGAGAGCAAAAACCTGCAGACACGTGGCCCTCTGTGGAACTGGTTTGACACCTCTGTTCTAACCACTCAGCATTTTCACTAACCACCATTTTGTTGTTGGGGAATTATGTTTTATTTGAATACAATTTGACTATGCTGTGTTACATATTAGCCTGTCTTGTTCAGTGGCTCAGTCACTATTAGGCAAATGTGGTAACCTGAAAAAGACCACTATTATAGTGTTAAATCTGCCCGTTGTCCATGTCAACTTGAGCAGCTAATGCACGCTACAGTGTTCTCTCTAATTAATATTCACCAAAATATGCAAGCAATATATTTATTCTTAACATAACCTACTATGAACATGTAATAAGAAAAATGAAATCACCCATCAGCTTTATAATTAATTAAGTCCAAATTATTGTTGTCTATTTTTGTAATGCTATGTTCTTGTTAATATAGACACATTCAAAACGAACCGGAGCTGTATTTTTTACAGCCTTGTCAAATTATTTCTTTCCCCATCTTTGCTTTGACGTCACATAGTTAATCTCTCTCGATTTCCTTCACCTATACTAGGCTCTGCTCCTGTCGCTGATCCAGCGACATCACGTTCATATATTTATATTGTCAGTAACTTAATATTTTTTTACTTTATATATTGCTTATATAGCCTAATGCTTATGGTGATAGTAAATACCCTAATCGGATTCTCTTTTCACCTGCCATCTTCGTTTGTCTCGCAATCTCTCTTTAAAAATTAATCTGTAATTTGAGTCTACTAGAAGTCACATGAAAAGTAAAAAAATACAATGCAGATTAGATGTAGTGTGAGGTTATTAAGTTTTAATTTAATATTTTGACATGCTTGGGTGTAAAAGAACTAGGATCCACCTGTTTTTCCGACCTTACTGATCTCCGCGACGTCTTGACCCGTGTGGTCCTCTATGCAATGTTGCCAGATTTCGTTGACCCTGAACTGTATTCTGCTGCTTTTTCTGTAGTCTCCAGAAAAAAAATCGACTCGCCCAATCTCATTAAAAAAAGTCAAATTCGGTAGAAACATAGCCCAACTAGCTGAAACATATCCCAACTGACAACACTCAATATGGGAAAAGCTTCCTCCTGTCCTCATTTTAGCTGCAGTGTTTCACTGGTATTTTAGGCCCAAATCATGTTTTACCATGCTAACACACAAGAGGCGGTGCGAGATTTCGGGAATGCTGTTGCCTTTGAACTTTGAATGGAGGAAAAACCCTGTGTATAGATTTATAGAATGCCACCTGCCAAAGTGGCTTGTAAGTGTAACGGCGTTACACGCCAATACATTGGTGTTTTACCATTTAAAACAAAAGGTTATATAATAACACATTGAATTAATTGTGTGATTATTTAGTTATTTAACTAATGGCTGCAGGCTTACTGTACTAATAGTGTAAAGTCAGTAGGTGGACTAAACAGTCCACGTACTGTAGCCCTCTAACACTGAATGTTTCATTATTTTACTGTACTGATCAAAATAAACGTAAATGGACGTTAATGGGTTGAATTAAATACTTTGAGAGAAAATGCATCTAAGAAACATGTCAACAGGCAGCTCTGACAATCCAGCGCTTCACATTAAGAGGCCATTATTTATACTATAGTGTTCTCGTAATAGTGGCATATTACGGTAGCGTCTTGTCAGCTACACTATCCTTCCACAATAATACAAACGTATCCGGTTTCCAGATTTTGTTGTCAATATAAAAGTCTGTGTTTCCTCCCATTTATGTAATCGATAACAAAATTCCTTAACTCTTGGGGTCTGTCCTTAAAATTGCATCATCACTAAGTGTGGACATACTGCTGTCAGGAGCACTATACAATTCAGCTGATGGGCAGACTATCATCAAAAACCTTTTTTCTCATCAGTCATGAAAACTATGTTTTATAATGTTTGAATATATATACAGGTTGCTCCAAAACCTGTATATATTATTCAGCATTGATGAACATTATATACAGGTTTTGGAGTAAAATATGCTGCCATCCAGACAATGTCTTTGTCTAGGAAGTCCTTGCTTTGTTCAGCAGGACAATGTTGGCCTTTGAACTGTGCATTAAAAACAATCAGGATGGACCCTTTCCATTTTAGCCCGGAGAATGCGATGTCCATGATTCCCAAAAATAATTTAGATTTAGACAATTTAGATTTGTCAGATGTGATGGTAATTTCATCAATAAGAACTCTTAATGGAAGTAAGTACAGAGACAAAAATATCTTGGCACAATTAGCAGGCACAAAAAACATGCATTGTGGCTTATTTGACTAAACCTCATGCATAAGCATATATTGCTTATGCATAAGAACAATGATATTGCCTTTTAACTAGGTTTAGCATGATTATGGTTTCATGTTTGCAAGACAGCCATGAATGACTATCTGAATTATGGCAATGCATCTTACGCAATAGAGAGCCTAGGTTATGTTTTGATTGGCTTAGTTGTTTTCTTAGTTTATTTTATATTCTGTGGTAATGGAAATGGCTCATCAACTTTAACCCCATTTTCAACTAATGTCTGTGTTAATTGTTCCAGATTCGACAGTTGAGAGTGACATTGCTTCAAACAGGTCAGTATGCTCATTTTTAGTGATGGCAATCACAGATCCTAATGGAGTTATAGAACCGATATACAACTCATTGCCGATAGGTGGCATTAAGTTGCATAGGGCACCTTTAACAAATACCAGATCCCCCTCTCCTACATTCCTTTCATGGGGACTCAGTACATTAACTTAGTAACTAATTTATGGAATTAAGTATACATCAGTTCAACATTTCCGTAACACAGAGTACAGGACAGTTTTCCACGTCACCCCAGTCCATCTTAAATGTGCGTGGCCCAGTGAATGCAGTGGTGTTTGTGGATCTTGTTTATATCTGCTTTCCTCCATGCATGGTCGTTTTTAAACTTACATTCGTGAATGCCGCGTCAAACTGTACAGTCACTAAGAAACAAACTTAAAAGAATAATAAAAACTAATCAAACACAACTATGGGTGTCGGCAAACAAGCTTGATCTGTTTTACTGAAACTTGGCAGTCTGAAGACAATTATGTTAACCTAGATGGGTTTACATTAGTACGCTATGATCGGGACAATATCAAAACACATAAAAATGGCAGACTTTGCATTGCTGTTAACAAAAGTGGGCAGTTAAAGACACTATTAGGGAGACAGTGTGCTCACGACATCACACGACCACGTGTGTATCGGTTTGACCCAATTTTTTACCATGTGAGTTCACCCAGTTGACTTGTATTCTTGCCTATTCCCTGGTCTGCACAACGCATTTGTTGCCGAATGGATCTCTGATTACAAGGACAACGCAGTCTGCAGAGCGGCCGGTCTGCTAGTGTTTATACTTGGGGACTTTAACAAGTGTGCAGTTGGTGCAATATGTCACCTCTTCCACAAGACTGGACAGAACACTGGACCTGTGCTTATATACCTGGAGTTTATATTTCCATACCCGACCCAGCGCTAGGTCGTTTGGATCACAATGTTATTCTCCTGCATCCATGTTACAGACAGAAACTGAAAACAGACAAAATAAAAAATAAGAAATCCAAGTTTGTAATTAGAATGCCATTGAGACTCTTAAGGGCTGTTTTGACCTCACTGTCTGGAGAATGTTTTTTGAGAGCTGTGAGGATGACCTGAACCTCCTCAATGACTCTCTCTGCTCCTATTTGACTTTCTCTATGGATATTCTCATGCTGACTAAACAAGTTAGACTATATCCCAACAACAAGCCCTTGGTAAATAAAGAGCTATCATAAGAAGATGGCGTTCATACACCAGAGGCAGGGTCAGTGTTGGAAAAGGAGATCAGACAGAAGATCAGACTGGACAAACTCCCCAATAAAAGTAAAGTGTGGAAAAATTACCAGTGGCAATGCGAGGGACGCAAGGCAAGACCGTAACACCTTGATGGGCAGGGCCCAGAAACCAGCCCAGATCCAGTGCCCAGACTCAGCCTTCTTTGCAGCAAGCTAAACATGTTCTACACTAGGTTCAACTGAATAAAACCCCAGGAGGACTCAGCCACCACAGGCTCTGGACATCATCCTGCACCAATCCCAGTGGAGGAGAGGAAGGTTGTTTCCATCCTCACCAAGGGGAACCCAAGGAAACCTCTGGGCCTCACACGCTCAAGGGTTGTGTCCCGAGAGAGTGTGCTGCTCAGCTGGGGATGCGATAGCCTAGCTCTTTCAAACCTTTCTGATCTCCAGCGTTGTCCTCAAGACATGGAATGAGACCACCGTCATCCACCTGCCCAAAAAGCAACATGCATAAAGCCATGAATGAATTTAAGCCTGTGGCACTCGCATACATCCTGGGTAAGCACATGGAGAGGATGGTGAATGGGGAGTTCTCCAGCATGGACTACAAGTCAACATGTCTTAGATTTTTTTTTTTAAGGATGGCTGCAGCATGTGATGGTTTTAAATCTGGTTTTAAATCTCGGTTTTAAATCTCAAAACTATAGTTTTTAACAGAGCTATTTAGGGGGTGCCGTACACCTGTCGGGGGTGCCGTACACCTGACCTCATCCAACCTCTCTCTGAACCCCCCAGGCTGGAGGGGCAGCTGGTGGAACAAGTCGGAGTCCTCAGGTATCTGGGAACGGAGATCGACCACTGGCTGTCCTTCACTCAGCATGCAGCTGGGGTCTACAAAATGGCCCATGAGCGCATGTTCCTCCTAAGGAAGCGGAAAGGTTTTAACATCAAAAGTGACACTATAACAGTATGTAAGTCATTAATTGAATCAGTCCTCACTTTTAACATTTTATCATCCTGGTACAACGTCCTCACTGTAAATAACAAGACAGTAGTTATAGGAATTATCACAGAAGCAAACAAGGTAACCCATCCACATAGGCCGCTTCAAGGCTCCTCTGGCCAAGAAGTAAACATGAAATAACTTTACCCACTGCCATAACCATTTGAAATAAGCAAACTTGCTTAAAATTTGGGTTTATAATCCCTTCACTGCACAATGTTTGTGTTATATGGTTGTATGTGATCCTATGTGTTTTTGCTGGACCGCATAAGTGGAGCAGGCTAAAAGTGAATGTCTCTTGAGTAGGTAACTGACTGACTGACTGCGTAACCCTTGTTAAATAGCGTGGTGGTTAGTGAAAGCAAACCTGCAAACTATAGGTCCTGTGTTCGGATCTCTTCACAGGCAAAACGAAGTATGCATTATGAATTATTCCGTATAGACGAAAACTTTGCTGGCAAAAAAATTCAGTAGCTACATTATAGTACATTTGAAATAAAACAGTTTACATTAATACTGTGACTGTTTCTGGTTGATTTTTGAAGTATGCTTCCGTGCATGCGTTTTGGGTCAGAATAGACACATTTGCTGGCTACAACATACAGTAGTTACGTTATAGTAAGCCTTAACTAAAAGTGTACAAGGTTATATTGCTACTTTTTCTGGCATCTTCCTAGGAAGATATTAGATACTAGTAAGCCTATTACTGGCTAATAAGCGGCAAAAGCCATACAGTTTATTGACGCTATGATGGAGGTAAATTTTATAAGAAACGTTAGTTAGTTAACCACAATGCTCAATGCTGTCTAGTGACAGTATTGAAACGTATAATGCCGTGGCGTAGTGGTTAAAGACAGTGCCTTTCACGTGGAAAACCTAAACGCGAATCTATTAAGAGCAACGACATTTATTTTATTTTATTTGTGGGCCGCAATCAAACTATGTTATATAGAATTGCGACTATTTCTGGTAAATTTCACGATTCCCCAGTCTTTTCACTTGATGAATAAGGTAGTTATTGATTATTATAGTTATTCATTCACGAATGAAAGAAAAAAGTTTTTATGCCTTAAAAGAAAAAAAAAAAGGTTTTATACCATGAAATAAAATAGCTTTGGCAAACTCACTAGCAATTGCTCAATTCTTGACTATTCCACTAAGTTAGTATATACTGGTAAAGCCTTTGACTGGCTAATACGCTAATAAAATGGTCAGCGGCTAACACCATACAGTTAGTTCATGGATGCTATTTGTGGTGGAAGAAACGTTAGTCAGTTTAACAGTATCCATATCATTCAGAAATGGCCAGTTAGCTGTTGAAACATCCAGTGGCAAAAGAGGATTTGTTCAGGGTAGACATAAAGGTATACTGATACCCATCCAATGTTCAGCTACAGTCTCCTCCAAAAGTATTGTCTCATACTCATCGTTTGATCTTAAACCCAAATGTCTTCAGTGAACAACAAAAACAAAGGAATACTTTTGGAGGGGACTGCATGTGGTATAGATCCGGGTCCAGATCTCGAGAGGGCAACACTTTCTATTGCAGGCTGGCTGAAATAGGCTTGCCTGGTTTCCTGTTATGTGAGCCCTAACCTATTATGTTTTTCTGTCATGTCATGTGGTGGATAATACAGTTTTCTTATCTTATCTTCCACTACAGAATTGTGTCTGTTTTTAATGTAGTGTTGCCTGAGGGCTCGACGATCACGGCCATTCAATATTGATTTTCAGGCCTTGTCCCTTGCATACAGAGATATCTCCGGATTCTCTGAAACGTTTATTGATATTATGTACCGTAGATTGAGATCTACAAACTCTTTGCAATTTGAAATTGAGAAACATTATTCCTAAATTGTAGAACTTTTTGCCACGGTACTGACCTGTTACCAATAAACCAAATTAGTTGTGAAATGTTCAACCAGATTCTTTTGTAGTATTACACAACTTTTCCAGTCTTTTTTTGCCTCAGCTTTTTTAAAACCTATTGCTGGCCTCAAATTCAAAGTCGGCACATATCTTTCAAGGAGAAATTAAAAAAATCTGTTTCAACATGTGATATATTATCTTTGTCCTATTCTCTATTGAATTTAGGATTCAAATGATCTGCACACCTTTGCATTCTGTTTTTATTTCCCTTTTACCGTGGTTGTAAATAAAAAATATTATAACATAGATAACAGAGTTTGCAGAGAAAGAGGAGCAGTAGGATGGTCTCTGATTTGGAAAAGAGAGCATTAGTGTCTTCTTGCAGCCTCACTGCTCCTTTTATACAACAGTTTGATAGCTGTCATTCGGCTCCTGTTGCCTCTCTTTGATCTGCCAGAGGCCTGAGCCGCTGCCTGATTCAAAACACCCTGGCTTTTTCCAGTCATCCGGCTGTGTTCCACAGCAAAGTTACAGTGAATTTCAAAAGCATTTGTACAGTCACTGCAACCGTATATAAACATGCTGGTATCACTATTCTTGTGAGGACCAACCATTATGTTCAGCTATAAAAAAGGATTTCCCAAACCCATAATCCTACACTATACTTTGGCTCATACAAAGTTGCTTGGAACACACGTATTCCCCATTGTTGTAGTGTTACCTGGAGAAGTTTGTATACTCAAATAACCCCTGACCAAATTTCCCTCTTTGTTGCATTTCAAAGCAATATTTGTGTTGTTTGCATTTCCTTCAAATGATTAGTGCTCCTATCCATATCACCTCGCACAAAGCTGTCAAGGTTTCAGCAAATAATAGGTAATAGCGAGGGCAAAAGTCAGTGACAAAATAGAGGGAGTGAAGAAGTAGGCAGGGTTCTGTTTCCTCCCTCAGTACAAACAATAATTTCAACACTTTCCTGCTCATTTTGACATGGATATTTTGTAGATTTGATCACAGAAGACGGTCACATCTGACAACCAGAGAACCACAGTTGAAATTCTCTGGAAATATTTATCTTATCCTTAAAAGGACTACATTCTTTTGATATAAAATACTGTCCAAACCACAGCCCAACCTGGGTGTTCCAGTCTCTCCCCTTGGGCCAGAGACCACCTAAAAGGAAATTATCTGTTCAAGCCAAACATATATTTTCATGCCTTGAACAAAGTGTCTTTCTCGGGTTTTGAAACAACTATACTCTGCCAACAACTTTGCAGCTGGTGTCCATTTACACACCACATGAACCACAGCAGTGCAAGCTGTAAACAAGATACAGCATCAAATACTTTATAGTCATTTATTCTAGTGATCTATTGTTGGTCAACATTCAAATTACATAAGACTGCATTGTTTGTTTGTCCCCATTCAGCCAGATTTAGAAAAACATTTTGTATACATTATAAAATAGTTTTTTCTATAATATAATGCACATTCTTTTTTCTATTGCTAAGATACTTCTATTGAAACTGGTTTCCAGTTAATTTTCATTATAAACGTAATGAGCACAGCAGTCAGCGGTGCTCATTTCTTTTGCATTCACATATGATGTCAGTGCTTGGCACATTTTTTCCAACAGTAAACATTCTCTGCACAAAATGAAAAACTCTGCTGAATAACTCATGTCAAACAAAATGAAACATTTGGTAACATCTGATACAAACAAATCCCTTGAATATTAACCTATTCTGCATGTTTACAACCATATTTTTCTAAACACAATTTTTCAGATAGCAAGCAGTTTTTATTTAATGCATAAATGAGATCACCTATGAGTTTCCATTTGCAAGAATGGACCAATCAATGGGAAGGAAAGAGGGGTTTTGATACATGGTGGTTGAATAGCTCAAAGTGAAACTCTAGTTTTAAATTAAATCCATGCCCCAATTATTTACCACATAGTTAATCATTGCCTTTCCATGGCTGAGGGTCCAGCCCAATTTCCGCAGATCAATTGTGGGATCAACAGTAAAAATATTCACAAATGACAGTAGTTATACAACGCTATACCACCCTGTGTAGAGTACAATATAAGTGTACAATACATATAAATTGCTTTGTTTTTACAATGATTTGTTATGGTTTGTATTTTAAAGTTTTTACTGTTTACACACTAATCTTTGCCATGTGGCACAATGATCTAAACTTGTAATTCATTAAGCAGAAGAATATACACATTAGAATTACATCCAACTCTAGCAAATGTGTAGCTTTACTCTCAGATTTTGGTTCTATAACAAACATTTAGCCAAATGCACCCAATTCTCAACCTTAGACACAACATTCACAACTAAATTAAAAGCAACATTGTTCAACAAGCTCCATTACCAACAGATCAATTTCACATTTCACAGGTAAAAACACTAATTTATGTAAATGTTCATGTTGCAATCAGACCTTTGGTATGGAAAAAAGGCCTCCGGTAAGTACTTCTGTGTTAAGCAAACAATGTAAACAAACTTGAAAGAGAGATGTAGACATGGTGGAAGACTAAGAATAAGGAGAATAATCTCTGAGGATTTTCAGATAGACGACTTGTTCAGCCATGGTATGACCTTGAGAAGGTGGACATGGAGAGCAGCCCAGTCCAGGCCACTTCACTATAGCATCCATCATCCAGACCTTCCGAAATGACAACCGATATATACTGAAAACATTGGACATATTGACTATTTTATTCAGTAGTAAAACAAAGCACAGTAAAGACTCTAGATTTCAATTAATACTGTGAGGGCAAAATCGTGCACAGTCCCTTCAACAGGTATGGGCTGAAATTACAAAAAAGGTCTCCCCACATAAATTCCCACAGATAGCATACAGGCACCAGTTTGCAAAAAGGGCACTTGTTGAGCCTGAACGGAAAAGGGCAGAGGCTCATGAAACCGTCCAGGTCTATTTGTGCATGTGCGAGCATAAGGGGAAACTAAATAAATGCTTGATGAATTACTGTGTGTATTAAATTGGTAGCTATACATCTTTGTAACATATTTATAGTGTAGCCTTTTTATAGTTTATGCAATTTTGGTTTTGTAGAAAAACTACCTCTATTTACAGACATACAGCAGGCTACCACTGTGCAAATATTAGTTGAAAATAATGCCATAAAACTGTGGGAAATTCAACCACAGATTATTGAAAACCATGGCATATTCACATTGAAGTGAGCTTATTAACCACAGTCAATTCCCGAGGAGTGTAGTGTAAAAAGCACAAATATGTGCAAGTAATCTACTAGCATTCACTCCTGAAACATCCTAGATATTATATTTTGTTGCCAGTGAATTTAACACAGCAATAATATATTTTACTGTTGTTTCAGAAAACCAGGGAGTTGTTGGCAAGTCCCTTCACCCTTGTAAATTCAATCATGGATTCAACTTAGCGAATAGGAGGATTGGAATAACAACAATCCATCATTGTGGTACTTGACCAGTTAAGGGACACTGCCATCATGTCTTCCACCATATCTTTCAACTCCACTGGGATTTCTTTTAGAGTATGAATCATACCAAATGATATTTCCCCACTCCATCTGGCCAAGGAGAACATTTCCTGTAATGTTAATGAAAATCTGTGACCAGACCAAAACAACAAACTTGACTATTATTATTTTCGCATTTGTTTCTTGACTTAAGATTTGGTTTTAAAATTGGCAACTTTTTTCCCTTTGCATATGCAAAATATATTAGAATTTTTACTGTATTTGTGCTCATGAATTTTGAAAACTGAAATTGTCTTTACAATTTCCAGCATACAAACCAACAATTTAACCGGAAGACTTAAAGAAAAAAACAGGACTTCCTTTATAAGTACTGTTGCCACAACTTGACAGTGTGTGATGAATAAGGTATACTGCCAGTGGGGGATTTGACAGTGTGGGAAGTATGTGCACAGACCGTGATAAAATATATTAAATACCATTCATAGAATACACAATATACGATTTAAATAAAAAAGAAAGTTTAACCACACATTCAAATATAGCCTCTACTATGGATGAAGCATACGCTTGCATGCTATTATTGCCTAAGGAATCGGATGAGGTAGATTCTGTTTAAAATGTTAATAAGGATCATTCCTACTTTGTGGTGCATTTTATTTTTTATTTAGTGTAAAATACTGGAAATGTAAATTAAAGGGCAGGTGTCCTCTGCATTAAAAACAAACCAAATTAATTTGAAAGATTGTTCTATGAAATTAGCACAGTTTTTGTCAGTTAATGTGACAAAAAGTGTTCCTTCTTTTGTGGTCCTACATCTCTTCCCTCAGAAAAAAAAATGTTTTTATTGGATTTAATGCTTTATTTGTATTCCTGAAATCACTTTCCACCCTGTTAGGTGGTATTAGTTTTCCCTTTTTCAAAAAGATCCTTTCCACATCACATTTGGTAATTGTCATAATTCTGTTTGATGAAAAATGTTAATCAAGAACTTTATCTTGGTTTTATCAGATTTTCAATGTTTCACGTCTGTATGTTTCATTCATACAGTGGGGCGAAAAAGTATTTGACACACTGCTGATTTTGCAGGTTTTCCTACTTACAAAGCATATAGAGGTCTGTCATTTTTATCATAGGTACTTCAGCTGTAATTAGCATTTTATTGCATGACATAAGTATTTGATACATCAGAAAAGCAGAACCTAATATTTGGTACAGAAATCTTTGTTTGCAATTACAGAGATCATACATGTCCTGTAGTTCTTGACCAGGTTTGCGCACACTGCAGCAGGGATTTTGGCCCACTCCTTCAAACAGACCTTGTCCAGATCCTTCAGGTTTCGGGGCTGTTGCTGGGCAATACAGACTTTCAGCTCCCTCCAAAGATTTTCTATTGGGTTCAGGTCTGGAGACTGGCTAGGCCACTCCAGGACCTTGAGATGCTTCTTACGAAGCCACTCCTTAGTTGCCCTGGCTGTGTGTTTTGGGCCGTTGTCATGCTGGAAGACCCAGCCACGACCCATCTTCAATTCTCTTACTGAGGGAAGGCCCCATCCATCCTCCCCTCAATACGGTGCAGTTGTCCTGTCCCCTTTGCAGAAAAGCATCCCCAAAGTATGATATTTCCACCTCCATTCTTGACGGTTGGTATAGTGTTCTTGATTTGTACTCATCCTTCTTCTTCCTCCAAACACGGTGTGTAATGGAGTGGAGTTTAGACCAAAAAGCTAAATTTTTGTCTCATCAGACCTCATGACCTTCTCCCATTCCTCCTCTGGATCATCCAGATGGTCACTGGCAAACTTTAGATGGGCCTGGGCGTGCGCTGCAGGATTTTAATCCATGACGATGTAATGTGTTACTAACGGTTTTCTTTGTGACTGTGATCCCAGCTCTCCTCAGGTCATTGACCAGGTCCTGCCGTGTAATTCTGGGCTGATCCCACACCTTCCTCATGATCATTGATGCCCCACGAGGTGAGATCTTGCATGGAGCCCCAGATTGACCATCATCTTGAACTTCTTCCATTTACCAATAATTGCAGTAACAGTTGTTGCCTTCTCACCAAGCTGCGTGCCTATTGTCCTGTAGCCCATCCCAGCCTTGTGCAGGTCTATAATTTTATCCCTGATGTCCTTACACAGCTCCCTGGTCTTGGCCATTGTGGAGAGGTTGGATTCTGTTTGATTGGGTGTGTGGACAGGTGTCTCTTATACAGGTAATGAGTTCCAACAGTTGCAGTTAATACAGGTAATGAATGGAGAAATAGAGGGCTTCTTAAAGAAAAACTAACAGGTCTTTGAGAGTCGGAATTCTTACTGGTTGGTAGGTGATCCAATACTTATGTCATGCAATAAAATGCTAATTACTTTTTCAAAAATCTTAGTGATTTTCCTGATTTTTGATACAGACCGCTACATGCTTTGTAAGTAGAAAACCTGCAAAATCAGCAGGGTATCAAATACTTGTTATCCCCACTGGATCTACAGTTTACACACTCTGTTAGCCAAAATTACAGGAAATAATGTCTAATCCAAAATCCTTTTCAAGTGTCTTTCATCATTCAAAATAAATATTGCTCACAGAGTTATGGCTGACTTGGCCTCAAGATTTCTACTCTACTAGTGCATATTCCAACAGGGTGGAATCTGACCTCATCAGGGTGGAAATGTTGTTAGAACGTGTATAAAATGAACAACGAATGTCAGTATGTTGATGTTTTATGTACATGCAGACACAGATTTTATGTTAAATTATAATTGTTATTACTGTCCACCATGTTATGCTTCATTCCAAACACTTAGGTCGGCATTTTTCAATCATAAAAATACCATGAATGTTTGTGTTAACTTTTTGATCAAGGAAACATATAGAAAAATGTATCAAATTGTTGTCATTTACACATTGTGAAAGCTGCACACATTCTACTTTATAGTAATATTGGAGGTAAAGTTATTTGAAAAACAATGGAAAATAATATTTTACTCAAAATGAATACATTGCTAACACTATCAGATAGTTGATATGTAGGAACTTCGATTGCTAATGAGTAGCAGTGTATGTATACTGTAGCTGTGTATGTATATTTGTTAGCAAAAAAATTTAGGTTCAAATAGCACCACATAGCAGGCATGACCCATACTCAAATGTAGGGGGATGTTATAATAAGGTTTCTATGTATAAAGTACCCGTTTCTTTGAAAAGTGGAATAATTCAAACTCAAAATGACCAGACAACATCATGTGGGCAGCAACATTATATTTTCATTAATACTGGGATTTAGTGTTTTTTATACAATGATTAATAACATTTCAGAATGATACCCTTATCTGAAACCCACTAATGACAGAATAATTCAAACAGTATTACCACAATTATGAACTTAAACTACCAAAACAACAATCCTATACAGAAGCTCTCAAAAGAATTCACCACCTTTGGACTCATCCACATTTTATTATGTTAAATAATGAAATCAATAAATTGATTTATTTCGGAATATTTGCCACTGACCTACACAACATTTTTCTCTAATGAGTAAGTGAAAAAAGAAAATCTGCAAATACAAAATAGAAACGTGCAGATCAGTGGCTTAAACTCCACATACTTTTTGATTTCATGTTGGAACAAAATAAAAGGTGGAGTAGTCCATGGGGGTAAATACTTTTAATAGGTACTGCATGTCACAACAGAGTGAAGGCAATGTCCTCATTTTTTCCAATGTGAATCTGGTGGACATCATCCATATGCTCATAACACTTACTGTAAATTGCCCTACAGTCAGTCATTAACCTGTGCAGAATATAAGAATAAAAATCAACACTAGAAAATACATACTGTTTATATTACACTAGGGAAGAAAGCCTATTCATATACAGTAAAATAAGAGGAGGGGCCTGTGAAGTGTTGAAGAGAGTGGTGTGAAAGGTCAGCAGAAGAGGGGGTTAAGTGTGAGGAGAGCTGTCAGGGTGGCTAGAGCAGGGCCGAGACCAGAGGCGCCACTGGGTGAAATGCAATGGTCTCTGTTCTGGCCGATGCAGGCAGCATAGGCCATAACATGGGGAATGTAGTTCTGCTCGTGGACACCATGTAACAGGTGAGCCATGGGGCCCTTAGAAAATATAGCTACGTCCTCTCCTCCATGAGTTTCCATACTCAGTGGTACAGCCGCTTGAGCCTGGTAGTTATTCTCCTCTGGAGAGAGAAAGGAGAAAGAAATCGGACGGATGATTCCTGGCACACCAAAAGTCCAAGTGGAGTTCTCAGTGACAGAGGACAGTCAGAATGGCTCTACATCATTAATGGTAAAACTTCACTTACGATAGTCAATGGTGGAGATGTTCTCTCTCAGACCGTCGACTACTTTAAACCCTGGTCCATTCCCATACAAGATAGCAGTAAAGGGCTTCTGATCCACATCACTAAACATTGGAGCCAGTCCTGAGGAAAGAGAGGGAAAATAATATTCATCTCAAACCATTGATCACAATATTCAGTGTGAAATAAAGTGTTTTACACAACACTGACTGACCCATTGTAGCCACATACAATCAATCAATAGGGGTAAAATCTTCCATTACTCACCAAATATTGTGTTCCCCCTTGACGTGTATCCTCCGAAGTTGAACATGTGAGAGTGGTCAGCAGTGACAACAGTCATGGTGTCATATACGTTGGTCAAAAGGCCGGCGAGGCCAATGGCCCGGTCCATCTCCACTGCCTCATGCAGAGCCTGCTTGGCTTTTCCCTCGTGATGCCCGTGGTCAATGCGGCCCCCTGCCAACCCACAGCCTGGTTAAAATTTCTCTCACAAAATGAGAACAATGTGTATCAGCATTGGAGAAGCAGCCTCAGCTATGCAAATGTCAAATACACATTACCTGTAGGAACATACAGATGTGCTCAAAAGTTTGCACACCCTTGGAGAATTAGGAATATATGTACCCTTTGTAAAGAAAACATGAGTGAACAGGCAAAACACATGTCTTTTATTTCTTATGGAATTCACATTAAACTGTAGGTCATAACAGAATGGCAAAACTATAAAACAAAACATGGCAACAAAGAAAAAAGTGAACTGACCCTTGTTTAAAAGTCTGCATACCCTTAGTTCTTAATACTGTGTATTGTACCATTTAGCAAAAATGACAGCATGCCTAGAATTCTTGCAGGTGGTATAGCTGCCCATTTGTCTTGGCAAAATGCCTCCAGGTCATGCAAAGTCTTTGGTCATCTTGAATGAAACGCACATGTGAGATCACCCCAGAGTGGCTCGATAATATTAAGGTGCAGAGACTGATGACCACCCAAGAACCTTTACCTGTTTCTGCTGTAACCACTGGAGGGTCAACTTGGCCTTGTGCTTAGGGTCATTGTCGTGCAGAAGAATGCAAATTGTCTGCCAGTATTTTTTGATAGCATGCTGCATTCATCTTAACATCAATTTTCATAAGATTTCCCGTGCCTTTAGAGCTCACCCTCCCCCAAAACATCAGTGTGCCACCATCCTGGTTCACATTGGGGATGGTATTCTATTTATTATAGGCCTTGTTGACCCCTCTCCAAACATAGCACTTAGGGTTGTGACCATAAAGCTCAATTTTACTGTAATCAGGCGTTTTGTGGCACTGGCGCAGTAAAGGCTTCTGTCTGGTAACTGACCATGCAGCTCATTTTTGTTCCAGTATCGTCATATTGTGCTCCTTGGACCAACCACACCATATTTTTCCAGACCAGCCAGTATTTCTACTGAGGTTTTTCTTTGTATTCCAAAAAAATATTCTGGCAGTTTTGGATGAAATCTTAATTGTTGCTTGGTATCAAGAGATCCCAGAATTTTCCACTTGTTAATAAGTGATTGAACAGTACTGACTGGTATTTGCAAGGCTTTGGATATCTTTTAATTCACTTTTCCATCTTTATAAAGTTCTGTTACCTTGTTACACAGGTCTTTTAACAGTTCTTTTCTGCTCCCCAGGGCTCAGTATCTAGCCTGTTCAGTGAATCCATGTGAGAGCTGACAAACTCATTGACTATTTATACACAGACACTAATTGCAATCTAAAAAGCCACAGGTCTGGGAAATTCCCATTTTATTGCAATTTTGACGTGTTTGTCACCTTGTGTGTCGTTAACAAGGCCATACATTGAAGGGTATGTAAACTATTGATCAGGGCCATTTGGGTGATTTCTGTTATCATTATGATTTAAAAATTAGCCAAATAACTATGTGATAATAAAGTGCTTCATATAATCACTATCCTTGAATAAAATATTGCATGATCAGTCATATTTTAAAAATCAATGCCAACATTTCCCAATTCCTACCAGGGTATACTAACTTGAGCACAACTGCATATTTACTGATGCTGGTGTATGTGACAAAACACTCACCCTCTACAAGCAAGTAGAATCCATTGGGATTTTTCCTTAGGATCTTGATGGCCACTTCCACCATCTCAGTCAGGGAAGGATCAGTGTCAGTGTTTCTTTCCAAGTTGTATAACATATCTCCTGGCTCAAATAGACCTGTGTTTTCACAGGAAGCAGGGTCAATTACAGGTAGAGATTATTAATTGTAGTCATCACGCATAATTATTAACATTTTCAATGATCTTAATGGCCATAAATGATGAACAGCAAACCACTGAAGGAGACATTGCCTTGCACAGGGTGTCGTCTTCTGATGCGATGTAAAATAGATGTCCTGAATGTGGACACTAATGATCCAATAGCACTGTGTCCAGTCAAATGTTTAAATTTGGCCTCATACCATCATGGCCACCATTGATCTATTTTGGATTGTAGTTTGGTCTAGTTTGGAAGCCTTTATTACAGTTTTCCTTCATTGATATTACATATCCTCAAATTATGCTCAATGCTCTCACAACAAGCCATTTTAATCATTGATAAGTTTGCAAAACGCATTGTATATTTTCATTGCTTTCAAACAAATTAGAAACTACATATACCATTTCCCCCAAACACTACGCACTAACAACCCCAGACCAAAATCTATTTTTCAACACATTTAACAAAGCCACCTAAACACTTGGCAAAAGAAGGATGTGGAAGGAAAAAGGGTAAACAAGAGGGGAGAGGAAGGGAGAAGGGGTAAAAAAACATTAGAAAAGGTAGAGGACAGGAGGAAGGAAGACCAGGTGAAAGGAAGCAGAGAGGGAAGAGGAGAGGAAAGAGGGAAAGAAGTGTGGGATAGGCAGAATGGAGAAGCAAATCTAAGTTACCATGTAATCAACCTTGGTCTCACCCTAAGAAAGCCTAGACAGAGTGTTCAGCCTAATGTGAGCAGCTCTAAATTGGCTTCATTAAAACATTCCTGAGGGAAACAGATGCATGCCATGTAGGCATTGTATTTCTAAATCAGATTATTTCAGTATACTGTCGGGTTCAAATAAACTCAGAATAACCTGGTGGCATAAGTGCGCACACCCTTAAACTAATACTTTGTTGAGGCACATTTTGATTTTATTGCAGCACCCAGTCATTTTGGTAGGAGTCTGTTAGCATGGCACATATT
Source organism: Esox niger (assembly GCA_016801105.1). NCBI lineage: Eukaryota > Metazoa > Chordata > Actinopteri > Esociformes > Esocidae > Esox > Esox niger. Next base: position 90,204 of record JACXGJ010000295.1, read on the forward strand.
GATGTGGCAATATTTGCCCACTCTTCTTTGCAAAAGCACTCCAAATCGGTCAGATTGCAAGGATTCTGGTCTGGGCACTGGCTGGGCCATTCCAAAATGTTAAACTTCTGTTGAAGCCATGCTTTTGTGGATTTGGATGTGTGCTTTGGGTCGTTGTCATGCTGAAAGGTAAACTTCCTCTTCATCTGTCTAACAGATGCCTAAAGGTTTTGTGCCAAAATTGCCTGGTATTTTCAACTGTTCATACTTCCCTCCACCCTGACTAAGGTCCCAGAACCAGCTGAAGAAAAACAAACCCAAAGCATGATGCTGCCACAAGCATGCTTCAATGTGGGTATGGTGTTCTTTGGGTGATTAGCAGTGTTGTTTTTTCACCAAACATACCTTTTGGAATTATGGCCAAAAAGTATAACCTTGTTTTCATCAGTCTATAACACATTTTTCAACATGCTTTTGGGAGACTTGAGCCAGGCTTGGATGTTTTCTTTGTAAGAAAAGTATCCCGTCTTGCCACCCTACCCTTTAGCCCATTCAAATGAAGAATACAGGAGACAGTGGTCACATATAGCACCCAGCCAGTACTTGCCAGAAATTACTGCAGTTCTGTTAATTTTGCTGTAGGCCTCTTAGAAGCCTCCCTGACCAGTTTTCTTCTAGTCTTATCATCAATTTTGGAAGGATGTCCAGTTCTTGGTAATGTCTTTGTTGTGCCATATTTTCTCCACTTGAAGATGACTGTCTTCACTGTGTTCCATGGTATATCTAATGCTTTGGAAATTATTTTGTTTCCTTCTCCTGACTGATATCTTTCAAAAATAAGATCCCTCTGATGCTTTGGAAGCTCTTTGCGGACCAAGGCTTTGCTCTGAGATGCAACTAAGAAAATCAGGAAAATCCTACTAGAACAGCTGAATTTTATTTGTGGATAATCAGAGTCACTTTAAATGATGGCAGGTATGTAATGACTTCTATTTAACATGGGTTTGAATGTTATTGGTTAATTCTAACACAGCTACATGAGTAATAAGAGGGTGTGCACACTTCTGCAACCAGGTTATTATTTTTCATTTTCCCCCCAATTTTTCTATTTAATTGTTCACATTAAAAGTCACATTACAAGTGGAATAAGTTCTAACATGATTTATCTTTGTCTCATTCATTTAAATCACAAAAACCTGGCATTCTAATACGGGCGTGTAGACTTTTTATATCCAGTGAAAATGTATATTTTCCCAATACATTATTCATAATGTAACAAAGAGCACATGCAGGTGCACAAACAAAGAGTCTCTAAGTGCAACAAAAATATGCTCGTATAAATATGGTCATACAGAACAACACCATCTACCTTAAAGAAACAACAAATAATAATCCAGAACAACGTCTCATAAAATTCAACAATGCATTCTAGCCCCAGTCACTGTAATTGTATCCTAAAAAGAAATGTCACCTGCATGGAGCAGATTTACAGTGCCCTTGGACAGAGTGGCAGAGCTGTCATTTCAGTTTGAGTAAGTGCATGTATTCACATTCATTATGTTCAATGAAATAAATGTGTACAAATATGGGAAACAAACAACACATGATCACCGGCAACACCAGCCATTCAATAGCTTAGAATTTTAAGGTTCCATCTGAAATTTTTGTCAAAATTGAGTTATTTCATATATTGGATTAATGGATTTTTATGAATCTTTGTGTGGTGTTATTTTTCTGATATTTTTGTGTCTATAATTCACGAAATAAAAAAGTTATATCTCCAAAAAGGCATGCCTCATTGGAGTTAGGTTAAATCTGTGATCTAATCAAAAGCGTTTAAGAATACGGGAGGAAAAATCAAAATCCATCTTTTAACCATGTATGTTGAGTTGTGCTAGCTTGTGTTTTTTACCATACTTTTAGAAACCTAAAATTGAAAAACGTTTTTGATGATTTGTTAAAAAGAGATAGCAGTAGGGAAGCGTAACCTATAGTAGCTACATTGCAGTTTGTTAATAATATGCAAAGTTGATAGCTAAAGTAAAGCTCAAACCCAGTAGCTCGCAAGCTAACCTCCGTTAGTAACTTGGTCCAAACTCGCTAGCAAATGTACATAGTTCGGTTAGCTACGGTGAATATAGCTAGCCTACTATCAGCCCATCAAGTTTCAGTGGCAAGTAAATGTTAGCTTGCTAAGTAAACTTTCAATCGCCTTGGCAACTAGATGTGCAGCTAGCTGGCTTATTAACTAGGTAATGATATTATCAGCTCACTAGCTAGTTAACTACCTAACAAGTATAACTACCTAACAAGTCTAGATACTTTTTAGAGCTTTTGTGTTCAGGAGTGCAATCATTATAGCCATGTATCAATAACGGACAGCTATAAAAAGCACGTAGTAGACTTCCTATAGTAGCTGTTTGTCGAAATTGTGTCTATTAAATGGCTAACAGAGAAGGCACAGATTATGATCATGAAGCATGGACACATACAGCAGGAGATAAAAACAGACCAGTATTGAGAGAGTGAGAGAATGGGGTGGGTATGTTCAGGCAGTACCGTAAATAATAATAATAGTGTGTCTGGTTATCACAATAAAAGAATACGAACAATACAAAATATTTTAAGAATGAATAATACTGTGATCTTCAGCTGTGTTGAGTGTGTATTGTTTTGTATTCCTAACAGTAGAGGCAGTGGCAGGAGAAACAGATTTGTTTTCTGTAATTCAAATGAAACGCACACACAGACTTTTAGTCCTGTTACAAAAACGATCAATACAACCAAGTATCTTTTGCTGCTGTGGCCCAGATTGTGTTGGGTCAGTGTCCACACATACGGTATACTAATTGCCATGGGAAGCCTCCTGTAGATGTGGACATCAAGGGCTCAAATGTAAATTTGAGGTCAGACTCTGTCTTGCCAACCATCATCTTGCCAAAGGCAGATATTAAGACCTCAGTTCAATGTTGTGACCTCAGGTCAATGTTTAAGTACATGAAAATGAAAAGTAATAATAATGATCGTTTTGTGTAGAGTAAAACAATTAAGACATGCTTAATGTGTAAGGTGTTTCGAACTTGATGGTATTGCCTAACTGCACATGAATTGACATGTTGAATATAAATGTTCTATTGATTCAAAAATAAATATAATATGTTATTTCAAAAACGTATTGATCTATACATTTTTCACATGTAGTGTATATGTTAGAACAATGTTTTGCAATATGGCTATATTTATCCTTTGAAACGAAAGGCTTTATATAGTGATGGTGAGATGAAACCTTATAATTCCGAACAGGATTAGAGCTCTCCGATTTATAAGGTTCCATCTGCATTTGAACTATGCCAAATAAGAACATTTCCAATTGTCCCAGGATTTTAATATGGCTTAACCTAAGTACAACAAGGGTGATGGCTTTGTTATGCTATAAAAAATAAATATACTATGTAAATCCTTTGCTAACAGGGATATTAAATATTTGATGCTCAGTATCTCTGAGTCATATTGAACGCAGATGGAACCTTATAATTCTAAGCTCACACATTGTTTCCTATTGAGTGGTGCCTCTGAATCAGAAGGCAGGCTACCCCAGGCAATGTGCCAGTACATATTGTAACGTTTAGAAGCCTCCTGTGCCTGGTCCTACATCACCACATGCCTTACCTGGCAGGGAGTGCACTTCAGACCACTCATCATGTCTTGTCAGCTTCACAGTTCTATAAGCAATCGCTACATTGTTTTGTTTTTATGAGGCTTTTGGATTTCGATGGCAGCCCAAAACAAAATTGACTACAATACATCGATGAAGCTGGTTTCAATCTCACAAAAACAAAAAGAGAGGATTAGAGTAATATAGCATTGGTCAGCCTGCCCATGGTTTATACCACTGGTCTACATGGAGGAACGTAATTAATTGTGCTCCAGTCCCAGTGAATGGGTAACTGGATCACATTATTGTCTTGGGGTCATAAAATACAACAACTCCCCTTGTTAATTTTTGTTCCATCAATTAAATATTTACTCCACAAAAAGAACAATCCTGGAACCGCCTGAATGGAAGCATTTTATTTTCACTGGTACACTGGTGGTTTGGGATAGTGTTCCTTCCATCATAATCTCCTTTTCCAAACAGAAGTTATTTTCCAATAAAATACTAATTATTTAAAAATCATACAATGTGATTTTCTGGATTTTTGTTTTCCGTCTCTCATAGTTGAAGTGTACCTATGATAAAAATTACAGACCTCTACATTCTTTATATGTAGGAAAACCTGCAAAATCAGCAGTGTATCAAATACTTATTCTCCCCACAGTACACCAACTGTTGTCACCTTCTCACCAAGCTGCTTGGGGATGGTCTTGTAAGCCCATTCCAGCCTAGTGTAGGTCTACAATCTTGTCCCTGACATCCTTTAACAGCTCTTTGGTCTTGGCCATGGTGGAGAGTTTGGAATCTGATTGATTGATTCTGTGGACATGTGTCTTTTATACAGGTATCAAGCTGAGATGAGGAACACTCCCTTTAAGAGTGTTCTAGACTCAGCGTGTTACCTGAATAAAAGGGACCTGGGAGCCAGATATCTTTCTGATTGAGAGGGGATCAAATACTTATTTCCCTTATTAAAATGCAAATCAATTTATAAAATGTCTGACATGCATTTTTCTGGATATTTTGTAATTTCACTGTTCAAATAAATCTATCATAAAAATTATAGACTGATCATTTCTTTGTCAGTGGGCAAACCTAAAAATTCAACAGAGGATCAAATACTTTTCCCCCTCACTGAACGCACTGGCGTTCTTAGCCCCATTAGATCCCCCAGGAGAAATCCATAAAGACGATTTTTTGCAGCCTATGCACATGGAAAATAGGATGTCATATTACCCCCAAAAACATTTTTTCCATTGCATATTCATAGACAAATGATGCATGTGCATAAACAAGTAGTCCCAACCTACACACAAGCGTTTTAATGGGAAATAACACCTTTTCATAGCCTATTCACTAGGTGAAAATGTTTTGTCTTTTTCCAATAACTCCTCTCAGTGAATCTTTTGTTCATCAGTTCAAGTGTAATTGTTCTTTACAATTGTTTTTTTCCTTCAAATTTTCTATAGATATCGCGATAATTGTTTTGGGCACGATAATCGTGTAGTGAAAAACTGATATTGTGATAGCCCTACCTCAGACCATCTTAAATGAACTTGTACCCAGCGAAGGCAGGGGTGGTTCAGGATCTTGTTTAGATACAGTTTCTTTGCATGGTAGAGGTTTAACTTGCATTTGTGGATGCATCAACATACTGTGTTTACAGACAAGGTTTCGTGTAAGTTTTCCTGAGCCCATGCAGGGATTTCCACTACAGAATTGTATCTGTTTTCAGTGCAGTGCATTGAGAGCCCGAAGATCACAGGCATCCAATATTGGTTGTTGTCCCTTGCATACAGAGAGTTCTCCGGATTCTCTGAATCATTTTGAGAAACTCTATTTACACTGATAAAACGTATTCTTAAATTGTGGCACTACTTGCCCACACAGTGGCTCTCTTTCACAGAGCAGTGAACCCCTCCCCTTCCTTACTCCTGACAGACGCATTCCTCTCTGGAAAGATCTTTCAATATTGGGTCACGATTGGGTCATCTTACTGACTTTTTACAATTGACCTAATTAGTTGTGTGATATTTTAACAGGTTTACACAGCTTTGCCAGTTTTTTGTTACATCTTTCCCAACTTTTATATATGTGTGATGTAGGCATATATTTTGTGTGTGAAGAAACAAAATCTCTCAGTTTCAACATTTGATATGTGGTCTTTGTATAGTTCAATAGCAAATGATTTGCACATTTTACGCAGTGTCTCAACTTTTTGGGGAAATGGGTTTGTACATTAGGCGTATTGGAATTGAAAATACTATGATGTCATTGATGTCAAATTCACTACAATCTCTTGAGTGTGAATGAAAAGATTAAAGGAATATGCAACAAACCAAGAAATATGCAGAACTTACCCAAAATATAATCCACATTATTAGGATTAAGTGACATAAGTTCCTTCCGGTTCCATACATAGAGGGCTTGCTGTTCATAAAATATAAATTCAACATATCATTGCATGTACTTTAAGCAATAATAAGCTGGAGTCAATGCTAAGGGACGATAATGAATATCACCTCAACAGTAATGAGACAGAGAGCAGGTCCTACAACAACATCATGGACAATAGCCATCAAATACTGACATCAGACTTCATTATCATATGCAAAATCTAAGTACTTCCCCAAATTATACATATATGTAGTCCCAACATTATCCACAGCATAAATACAAGAGAAGAGAATTACACATAGAAATACACAATTCAAGTACACATCATTTGAGAATAATAATATAAACAAAAAATTGTGCATAACTGAATATCAGCAAAAGCACTAAATTAATATTCTGCAATCGTTAGAGTATATACATGTAGCAGCAAGGAGGGTATGAGAGTATAAAGATTTTATGGGAGTACTGAAGGGGATTGCCCAGCAATTCTTATTCAGCATCACAGGTGGTTGTCAAACTGCTCGCGCACAAGTTCTTGATGTTGGTCTCTCTATAATTGCTTATAGTACAACATTAGCTGATCCTCTATCAAACATTTATTGGATACCCCACTTTATGTTTAGAAGAGTAATTTTGCCTACATTATTTGCTAGCTAGCTGGGCAATATTGAAGCCAACCAGCATATTGAAGCCATTAGCTGCTATTATCTGACTTAACAGCTACATTAATGTAGCTAAACTGGTTATTCTTAATTTGCTTCACCAACCTGCTTGGCCAGGCAGCAATGACGAGTAATAACCAGGACGTACTCCAAGTTTGTAACTTGACTGACTTAAGTTCATTTGAGCATGAATGTGTGTGTGTACCGAGAGCTTGGTAGCTACTGCAGCAAAAGCTATTTATCAGAATCTAGAATCGTGCTTCATGGATGTGATAATACTGTTAATAAGGAAATAGTAGACATATTGGCTTAGTTAACACTGATTATTGTCATATTCCGTCATGAAAGTTCATTTCATGTCAAATAGCTGAATGGTTTAACATAGTAATTAATTAGTTATTGAAACAATATTTTGCATTAATATAGTACAGTCAAAAAGGCCAGCTCAGCCCAGTCAAGCCAAGTAGGTTTTTCCTTTTCTTTCTGAATCCTAGCTGAGCCCAAAACATAGTTTTTTCAAATACATTCTTATTTACTTCATAATCAACAACAAACACAGCATGACAGTTCACTGCAGCAATGACTCTCTTGAAATGTGTTACAGGCACCAGAACCTGTAACCTGAGGTCATTCTTCAGAATATTGTAGTTAATTCACATTTTTCCTACTTCCAAATAAGCCTGTGGTGTCTCTAGAACTAGGTGGTATTTCAGAAAATGGTCAGGGAATTTGCTGTGGCGTATGCAGAGAGTCTTAGAGTTAGTGCATTCATCTAAAGACATTACACATGATTTTATTACTTTACGCAACCTAGTAACAGCAGCTGCATATTACTCAAGGTAACTCAAGAAGTCATTGTACAGTATTCTTTTTCAGTGCAGTTTTCATGGTAAAACATTAACACTTGTGGGCTCACAAAGAAAACAAAGACTGGGCAGCTACCTTGTTTTTCATTCGGTTAGTCCACTCCGCCACCAAGTTCCTTCCATCTTTGCGAGTTCCGTAGTGTTTCTTATCTCCAGGATACTCCACGTCGGACTGGTTTTTGGGAAACATGTACTTCCTTCCTCCTCCCATAATCACCTATAAAGCGATCATAGAGACATGACTTGATCTCAAGTAAAATGCGGATGATTAATAACTGATTCAGCTGATGATTAATAACTGATTAAGCTTCTATACAGCAGGCAGTTGCTCAATATTGCACAACACTACTGACTAAGCAACGTAAACGGAATAATTAGTAAAAAATTCATTCGACACCCTCAACACAAATTTCTATGCTGCAATCTGTGCCAGGGCTGGGGTCAGTCTATTCTGTGTACAGTCATTTTTTAACCTAAAACCTGGTGTCCAAAACCTGCAAATTCTCCTGAATAACATCGGTCAACCTCTCGTTTTCTCATTCACTTAATGCAGGAGGACGTACCATGCCTCAGAAATGCCAAATGACATCTGGTTAGTTTCCAACCCTAGAGTTTTTACTAGCCACTGTTCTTCAACATGTTATGCTTACTCTCTGAAGTTTTAGACTAGGTATCTGTGTAAGCACTTAGTTGCAACTGCTGATTTAAAAAGCATTATCAAAACCAGAAAAGGAACCAGGCAAGCCTAGTTCAACTGTCCCGCAATTAAAAGCGATGAATGTTGTTGCCCTCCCTGGATACAAACCCGGGTCACCCATGTTAGAGGCTGTGTCTTTACCCACTACGCCACGGGGCTGCATGTTTATCATGTGTCTCGACATTAGATCATTTTGTCACACATTAACATCACGCAAAGTTAGAATATTTTACTAGACACCATTAAGCATTGCGTTAAACTGAGGCTGTATCGGTGGAGACCAGTTCCCTATAATTGACGTAGCCAACCCCGCTGGTGACCAAGGTAGCCCTCAATTTGTTTTATTCTATGGCTTGGATTTTGTTGTTGTGGACGTGTTGATACAGTAAGCCGTCTGGAGGACGTTTTGCTCCACTTTGGATGTGTTGGGAGAGTCTATGCTGAAATATGAATTTGAAACCACCTGACAACTTAGGTAGAGCCTTAAAGTCATCCCCTATTGTTGATGATAGAAAAATGTTAATGTCAATAGAACAACTGACCTGGTCGACATGCACATTTGGGTTTGGCTGACTGTCACTATATATGATAAAATACTGTAGAAACACATCAATGTTGGGAAAAATCCCTAAACTTAATTGAGATATTATGTTTGTGTTGTCAGGAACAGAAGGGTTAAAGTTAAGTGACAACCACAAATTGAACGCTTTTGTACCTCACTCAAAACATTCCTTTTAAACTGTTTTGGAATGGAAAGACAACGTTGCAGTGGTCTCTTTTTTCAGAACTGTATTACAATTATAAGTTATATTCTAGAAAACCAAGTTGAGAACTTTATTTTGTCTGAAATGACACAGACCCCAAAGGTGCAGACCCCTGAAATGCTACTCACTCACACAAACACCAGTGTTTCATCAGTGATTCATTTGAACTCTTTAGAAAATAAACATTTTTACTGAAGACATTATTAACTGGTATTCTAATTCGGATACACTGAAAATTTTCTGTTAATTATTCTGGTTTTAACTGGTTACGACCATCAGTTAGCTCTCAAACATTAAATAGGTTCAAAGTCAAATTGACACACTGGGTGAAGCCTTTCTTTAAAATAGAGGTTTTTAAAAGAACATTTTAACTGTTACTTTGAGAGATAATCGAGTACAGATGGGATGTTGAGGAGTAAAAAGTAAACTGGGAATTGTATTTGAATTTCCTTATGTAAGTGGCCCAATGCGCACGCGCACACTCGCACACTCGCACACTCGCACACTCGCACACTCGCACACTCGCACACTCGCACACTTCACTGATTTAGTGTTTGGATTGTTGTCAATAAAATCCTGTTGAATGTCAAATAACTGGATATTTTTTGAGGATACATATTATATGCTGTGACTCACATCGATGTTTGGAATGTTCTCAAAGAGTTGCCTGGCGATGTCCTTGCAGCCCGTCTGTATAGCCTCAGCCGGCATCTCGCCATCAGAGTACCAGTCTCTGTCCACACAGTGGGCGTAGGCTGCACTGGGAGTGGCATGGTTTACACGTGTTGTTGTCACTATTCCCACTGATTTGCCTGGGGACAAACACAGTTTTCAAATCTGCTGTTTGAATTTAGGGCAAGACCTGAAGACAAGCAAATAACATAACTAGTTGACTAAATTCTTCAATAGTTTATAGTGTGCCAATTTCATTTTTTCCCATATTTGTGATAACATATCTATTTCAACATCAACTCTGAATAGCCTTTGAAAGTAAAGGTTCTGCAATAAAAGTCTAGAGAATGACATGTGCAGCATGAGCTAAATTAAGATTCTAGCTAAAATTGAGAAAACCACATAAAGTATCACTAGAGAATATCCACTGTGTACTTGGACTGTGCATAAAATAAAACTCTTGATAACGGAATAGAGGAATAGCTATAATTGTGATGGGAGGTGGAAAGATGAAGGTAATGAATAAGGAATAATTTAAGCCAGCTTGATAATAAAATAATTATTTGGAAATAAGTTAAAACTGTACCAGACACTCCAACTGTAAACCAACAAATGAAACTATAAACCCATATAAAATGTATTTATAGCATGAAACAAAGGGCTTCCTAGTAACAAGTAGCATGGTATATCACCCAATATCCCCAAACAGTTTTAAATGGAGCCTAAAGCAAAATATTACATTTTAGCTGCTTCTTTAAGGCCACGAGGTTACCATGGTAACAGAACCAACAGCACTTACGGAGAATCAGACCATACTTTTGTAATCTGATGTCTTCCCTACCTGGTTAATCAGCAAGCATGGGAACAAATCAATATAAATATTAAAGAATTACTGACTTAAAGAGAATTCAAATGATTGGATCCCTGATTATCTCGATCACCGTTCGATGACACATTACCTGCTTCTTTGGCCCATCTGAGGATGGAGGTGACTTCGTTGCCCTGTGTGGTGTTGCACTGGGAGCGGATGGCAGCTGCACTCACGCCTACAGTGCCCTCATTGGCCTTCACCCCGCAGAGGTAAGCTGTTGCTGTGCCCGCACTGTCTGGTACCTGAGCGTTGGTGTTATATGTCTGCAAACCCAGAGTTTCAGTTGTAGACATTGTTGCACATGTTGATGTGTTTTTCTGTACACTCATTACATAACTAGCTGATGCTTGAACTCTCCAAATTTCTTATTATTTTGTTGTTGAACCTCCCAGTTCCCCTCCTTTCATTATTCTTTCTTTACCCACAATTTCATCAAGATGATTATTATGGCTCTGCCAGATTCTCTGGGCAGTAGAACTAAAAAGACCTGTGGCTACAAAAATTGCAAAAAAACATAGTGTACACTATATAGGGGTACACTCATTTAGAGTTTAGTCTGCAATATTCTCGTTCTGTATTGTAGTAGGAGCAGCGGTGTGCATTCTAAACACATTGCATAACAACTTCCAGATCAATAATGCCTGGTATTCTACAACTCTTCAGTATCATAACACACTAGGTCAGACCTTGGAAAGAGCCACAAAGGGGAACTTGTCCATCTCCAGCTGGGTCTCCTCCCCACTCTTTCCGCTCAGTTGCCCCTTCAGTATCCGTGCTGCTGTCACTGTGGGAATGCCCATTCCTACACAACAAAAGCAATAGTAACACAGCTCTTTTAGTGTCAATAGATTTCTGGGCGAAATACTTTTCATTTCAGGCAGCAAAACTTCAGGTTTTCCATAAGATTTAACCAATGAACTATTTAGCTGCTCTTCCACAGAACAGACACCTGTACATTTGATGGTGAGGACACGCATCAGATTCTACCTGCTCTCTTCACATGACAAAAATATAGATATTTCAGAGGACACTAGTGATATTCCTCTGTAATATCTAGTGTCAATAGATAAGATGTTTTTTCAGCTTGACCTATTTAAACACGCATGGCAGATAAAGTTTCATTGTATACCACATACTGTACATATGGAAACAGACAGTTACCGTATGCACATCCAATCCTTTCTTTGTTTAACATCCAACTATATGGTGAGAAACATAATTTCTTTCTGACCAGATTATGTCAATGCACCAGCAAGTTTTGACAGAAACAGCTGTGGATTGTGCGGAGGAAATGTTATGAAAGAGAACCCCTAGTAAAGAACATCAAGAACCATATGAAAATACAAAATCATTGTTACACAGAAGCTCTAAATCTGCTTGCAAAAATAAACTGCCTGTCTTTTGTCATGCTCTCCACTTCTAGTCTCTAATGTACAGCCTACTGTAGATATTTATGAGGTGAAGTCTTAAGGATAGTGCATTAAAAATAAATAAATTGAAAAAAGCTCCTTCAAATCATGGCGTACCATCACCAAGGAAGAGTATGAGGTTCTTTGCAGTGTTTTGGTTGAGTTCCTGAAGTTGGAGGGCATTCTTCAAAGTACTTTGGGCCCATTTGTTCCAGAAGCTGGGATCTTTCTCCCTGTCTGAAAAAAGGTAAAGAAGTCAGCACAAGTGTGTGTGTGTCTCTCTCATATGTATATACACCATTTAACAGATGCTTTCTTTCCGAAGCAACTAAGTCACACATGCATACATACATTTAGTCAGGGGAATCATACCAACTACCCAAACTTGGCAAGTACAATGCTGCACCAACTGCAACACAAAGGTCTGAGCAACAGAAGACCACTTCACAAACACAGAAAAGAACATAAATAAATTCTTAAGCAAAATGTATTTTAGGCCCTCTCTCCCCTAATGGGGGCTCCCTAGCAGTCAGGGGAACCAAGTCCTCTTCACCAGTCTCCCAACCGAAGCGACAGCGCCTTGACCATCTTGGTTTAGTTAAAATAAGTGACTGCTTATGCCAATGAACTGGTCCTGGCCATTGTTGATCCCCAGAAGATGACGAATGTTTCTGTTTGACTAACACATGATGACCAAGTTCCTTTATTAGATTTAGATCAGATTCAACTTTGTCATTGAACAGTACAGTACAACAAAATGCATAAAATGGAGAAGTATTTACAAGTGTTGTACATTACCAGTGGAATGCACAGAGGTGCAATGAAGGCAAATGCAGTGCAAGTGACAATACTAAATGTGACATTAAGGCAAATAGAAGAGGGCAGAAAGTTTAGAAGTATTAGGTATAGCGTATGTTACAAGATAATAGTTGTTTGGGTACAAATGCCTATTTCTAAATGGCATTCTAGATGTGCAAACCAGGCAAATTAAGGAGTAATGTAGTAGGGTAGCAAACACATCCGGGATGCAGGGAGAGCAGCACTAAGGTACCTGAGGTAGATGAGTGTGTAAAAACTGTAAAAAACATGAAAACACAAAAAATACATTTGCAAGCACAACGGCAATTCTAAATGTGCAAAGAGGCAAATTTAATGAACAAGGTGCGTGTGTCACTGAAATGCAGGAATAGCAGCGGTGAGGTTCCTGAGGGAGACGTACATGTAACAACTGGACAAAAGAGGAGAAGGACCATCGGGATGGTTATCAGCACATAGTTCAAAAGCCAGCATCCGTGATGGTATGGGGGTGCAATAGTGCACATGACGTGGGTGACTTGAATCTGTGAAGGCACCATTAATGCTGAGCAATATATACAGTTTTTTTTACAGAGCAACACATGCGGCCATTCAAACAACGTCTTTTTCAGGGAAGGCCCTGCTTAATTCAGCAAGACAATGCCAAACTACATTCTGCTTGTATTAAAAACAAGCAGAGGCGGGGACGTGACAACTTGATTGGAAAACTCTTGTTGGCAATCACAGAGGTCAGGCTTTTCTTGTAGTTGGCCACTAGGACTGCACACATCTCAGGAGGGATTTTGTCCCACTCCTCTTTGCAGATCTTATCCAAGTCATTAAGGGTTCGATGCTGACGTTTGGCCACTCGAACCTTCAGCTCCCTCCACAGATTTTCTATGGGATTAATTTCTGAAGACTGACTAGGCCACTCGTGGACCTGAATGTGCTTCTTCTTGAGCCACTTCTTTGTAGCCTTGGCTGTGTGTTTCGGGTCATTGTCATGCTGGAATACCCATCCATGACCCATTTTCAATGCCCTGGCTGAGGGAAGGAGATTCTCACCCAAGACATGGCCCCCTCCATCGTCCCTTTGAGGCGGTGAAGTTGTCCTGTCCCATTAGCAGAAAATCCCCCCCAAAGCATAATGTTTCCACCTCCATGCTTGACAGTGGGGATGGTGTTCTTGGGGTCATAGGCAGCATTCCTCCTCCTCCAAACACGGCAAGTTGAGTTGATGCCAAAGTACTCGATTTTGGTCTCATCTGACCACAAGACATTCACCCAGTTCTCCTCTGAATCATTCAGATGTTTAGTGGCAAACTTCAGACAGGCCTGTGAATGTGCTTTCTTGAGCAGGGGGACCTTCTGGGTGCTGCAGGATTTCAGTACTTCATGGCATAATGTGTTACCAATTGTTTTCTTGGTGACTATCATTCCAGCTGCCTTGACAAGATACTCTCGTGTAGTTCTGGGCTGATTCCTCACCGTTCTCATCATCATTTCAAATCCACACGGTGAGATCTTGCATGGACCCCAGACCAAGGGACATTGACAGTTCTTTTTAGCAAGGTTCTATGTACAACAGGTCACTGAGCATTGTATTGTGCTGATAGGTTAGGTAGTACTGTATAGACTTACATTACCAGTCAGAAGTTTGGCGTCACTTAGAAATGTCATAGTTTTTGAAGGAAATACTAATATTATGTCCATTAAATTAACATCAAATTGATCAGAATACAGTGTTGACATTGTTAATGTTGTAAGTGGCTATTGAAAGCTGTATTTTGTTTTATAACTACATAGGTGTACAGAGGTCCATTATCAGCAACCATCAGTCCTGTGTTCCAAAGGCACATTGTGTTTGCTAATCAAAGTAAATAATTGTAAACGTCTAATTGATCATTAGAAAAGCCTTTTACAATGATGTTAGCAACTGCTGTGCATATTAAAGAAGCAATAAATCTGGTCATCCTTCGACTAGTTGAGTATCTGGAGCATCAGCCATTGTGGGATTGATTACAGGCACAAAATGGCTAGAAACAAAGAACTTTCTTCTGAAACCCATCAGTCTATACTTGTAGGCAATTCCATGAGAGAAATTGCCCAGAAACTGAACATTGTGTACAAAGCTGTGCACTAATCCATTCACAGAACAGCGCAAACTATAACCAGAATAGAAATAGTGGGAGGGCCCTGGTGCACAACTGAGCAAGAGGACAAATACATTAGTGTCTAGTTTGAGAAACAGACACCTCACAGGTCCTTAACTGGCAGCTTCAATAAATAGTACCCACAAAACACCAATGTCAATGTCAACAGCAAAGAGGAGACTCTGGGATGCTGGCCTTCTAGGCAGAGTTGCAAAGAAAAAGCTAAGACCCAATAAAAATAAAATATTATAATGGCCAAAAGAATACAGACACAATACAGAGGAAGATTGGAAAAAAAGTGTTATGGACAGATTAATCAAAGACTCAGGTGTTCAAATCAAAGAAGAGCACTTGAAAGACACAGACCAAATTAAAAGATGTTGGAGGCATGCTTGATGCCATCTGCCAAGCATGGTGGAGGCAATGTGACGGTCTGTGGGTGGTAGTGGTGGTGGGGGTGAAGTGGGAAATGTGTAAAGGGTGAAACGGATCTAGAAGGAAGGCTATCACTCCATTATGCAAGACATTTGATACCCTGTGGATGGCACTTGATTGGAGCCAAGTTACTCCTACAACAAGAGAAGGATCCAAAGCACAGCGCCAAACTATGCAATAATATTTAGGCAAAATACAGTCAGCCGGGTTTCTGTCTATAGTAAAGTGGCCAGCACAGTCACTGTTGAGATATTCTGGGAACAGATTTACCATATGGTACCCAAAAAGTGCTCATCAAGCCAATTCAACTTGTGGGAGGTGCTTCAAGAAGCAAGGGATGAATTTTCTTCAGATTATCTCAAGAAATTGACAGCTAGAATGCCAAAGATCTGCAAGGCTTTAATTGCTGCAAATGGAGGATTCTTTGATGAAAGCAAAGTTTAAAGGACACAATTATTCAACTTAAAGAAATCATCATTTCTAACTTTCTTAATAGTTAGAAATAATGATTTTGTCAATGTTATATTTCCTATTCATTTTGATCTATTCCCTATTCTAAATACATTCCATGTATGTCATCATGGAAAACAAAGACTCTCTAAGTGACCCCAAACTTTTGAATGGTAGTTGCACCGTAGTACAGCTATGTGTGACATTACTGATGATAGAAAGAACTGTGGCATGTCAGGGTCCTATCCTGATCGTATCCAGTGGAAATTTGTTTATATTAAATAATGTTTAAACTTTAATAAAATGAACCTAAAATTACAACAGTGCATGTATGATGTTAAAATAAGGTGGGCTCTTATCTACTTAGTGTTTAGTTTTTGAAATATAAAATGTTGTAACCCTTTCCTACATAATAAATTGAGCTAAATGATTATGGTTGTCTTGTACTGAGGATAGAAAACAGAGGTTCACCAGCAGTAGCTACCATACAGTAAACAGTGTTCATTATGTACAGAGGGGTTGCTAGATTGATATATGTAATGCTGAAAAACAGACAAGTTTCACTTTCATATGAGGATGAGACATCTCTAATAAATTTAAGCCCAATTTGTGCAAAAGTGCACACTACATGCAGAAGGGGAAAGAGAAAAGTAAGTTAGTCTACTGTAGGTCCCCTCAGAAACCTTCATGATTAATTTAAATCTAGCAGCTGAATGCTTCAGTGATAAATTCCATTTATTGACAAATGTGTCTCACCAGGAAACATTGCTTTCCCAAGAACTCCCCAGGTCAAGCCCAAGCAGATGATGAGCAGGACTGTCACCTTCATGATGCTTTCTTTCTATGATCAACGTGTTACCTAGACTGCAGAGTTTCCGGGGACCTCCCAAACCAGATCAAGTCTGTGAGACAAAAAGGAGAAATAATTGCTGATTATTCACAGACAAAGTTGACAATGAATTAGTTTTGAATACAACAAAGACACAAAGCAAAGATAGACTTTTACTTCAATCCCAGTTAATTGAAATTGTTGTATTGTGTTAGTGAATTTCCAAGTCGACCCCATGGGCTTTGGGCAGCTAGGCTTTAATCTATTAATACACAACCCTCCCATGGTCAAGGTCGATTTAAGGGGATTGTAGACAATTGCAGAGAGAGATTTAATAGCTATAAGAAAGCCGATTAACACCAAATGATTGACTGGACAACAACAACTACACAAACATGTTTTAAGGTTTATAAAAAGCAGGTTTGTGTTACACATGCTCTAAATCAGCATTATGGACTTAAAAAAATATATTTTGACAATGTCTTAAAACATTGTTACATTATGCTGTTAAAACAGAAAGCAAGTCCTACAGGAGGTTTAGACAACTAGATACACACACAAGCATTTTTCAAGTGTGAATGATACAGGGGCCAGAAAGAAATACTAATATATTTTGTAACATGTTTACACTGCAGAAGGACATGGATTGGGCAAAATAGATCACCCACAGTCTGCATACAGTCACCAGGCATACTGTTTCCAACCCTACAGCGTTATCAGGAAAAATGCCAAAGTAAAACTCAAAAAGCTGCTATGCTGGTAAGAGAAGATACATTACCGTGCCATAGAAATAGGCCTCTACTCTGAGTGAAGCTCAGAAACGTGTGGGTGCACCAATTGGCAGCAGACTGGCCAGCCTGCATGTGAAGTAGCAGAGCAGCACTAGAACGATCACCAGGAGAATGCTAGAGAAAAGCGTCACCACCACTGAGAGTCCATCTTGGTCCATGGTGTCAAAGAAAAGTATCCAAGTATGAATGCTAATATGTATTAAAGGTAGATTGAGATATTTCTTGCTTCATCTGTTGGCACCGTAACTGAGTTCTAGGGGATGAGAAGTTAGTCCCTGCACAGGGTTGGATATGTTTGAGTGTGGCTGAGATTTACGGTTATAATACTTGTGAGTTAAGGGCTGGGTGGCATAGGCACCTCCATTCTGGGATAGCACTGAATCTTAACAGGATATCTGTAATGATTTTATCACTGGCACTACTAACTTGTCCTCTGGAATAACGCTGTTTGTGGTTGAGTTGCCAGGAATAGTTCCGTATCACCATTGAAAAGTACTGTCAAAAGAAAAAGGGAAGTAAAGTTGAAATATTTAAGGCTCAGTAAATTACACTGGCTATATGCTATGCAGTCGATTTCATTGGGCCAGATATAAAAAAAACTGAAAAAAGAAATAGAATGCATGTGGTTTACAGAGGTCATTTCAAGGAAGCAATGAATCCCCATCATTGGCAACTGGTAAAAACGTAGATGAAAAAGCCTGCCATGTTGTCTATTATGTTCTGTAAAACTGTAAATAGTAAGCATGCTCAAGGGTAAAGTTTTGTTCTGATGAACAGTGATGTGTTCGACTACAGAACGTAAAATCCAAATGTATGGAATTTAATATTTGATCTCTCATTATGGCTATTACTCAATTTGTGATGTAACAGATAATCTATCAATTTCTTTTCAAGAGCACTTATCTGAGAAAGTTTCGGCCACATTTCGGCCTTTAGAATTAACATTAAAATAACGGTTTATTGCTATGCACAAAAACAGATAAAAAAAGGACGGCATCAATCACGTGTTTAAAAGTTAGGAAGAAAAGGAGTTCTACCTACAACTATCAGAACATCCCTACAACAATAAAAACAACCCCAGAACATCGACAGCATGAGGCGTAGGAAAAAGAAGGATAAAGCCATACGAAGTTAAACAAGGTAGCGGCGAGTTTAATTGCTCAGAATTTGCCGACAAATGTGGAGATATTTATTTCGCTTACTTTCTTAGCCTGCGCTCGTTAAATCATTGCAATTGCATATATATATATTTATAAACATATATATTTACATGAATTAAATTCTAAATGTTAAAAGGAATACACTTACTTCGGATTGTGTAAGCTTCTGAAGCAAAACCACTTTTATCCTCAAGCCTTTTGACAATCATGTGTCTATACATCCGCTGCTGAATGTCTTGAATCAGTGCACGTGCGTGCGCGCGCGTGTGTGTGTGGGGGGGGGGGGGGGGGGGGGGGGTGCTTGGGGGATCTGTGTTCACACGCGTGGTGGGTAGGTGATCGCGAGGGTTTGGAAAGGAGGGGACTAGAAAATAACGGTAAATTTCGTCAACGTTTTCTCCGCGACATTAAAAATGACATCCGGGTCACACTATTTCAGAATAAAAGTCCTTGATTTTAAGCTACATGTGTCCAACATAAACAATTGAATATACCCTAAACATTAACAATGGCTTATGTCTCTTCATATGTGACACTTTCTTTTAGTTTGGGTTTCAAAACATGTTCCAATGTAGTAAAGGTCCCAACATTTCCTCAATATTCTTTCACTGTGAAAAGTGTCCCTGACTTTCAAAGATGTCCTTCATTTCTTCTTATTGGCTCCTCAGTAGATGTTGCATTTTCAAGTCCTCTTTATTCCCATTGCCTCTGCAGTACAAAAAGTGTACCTTGACCGTCATGGTATGCCTCTTGGCTGGGTATAGAGTCAGACACTTCTCTTGCAGTGGAAAATCATTTACATAATTTGCATAGTTTCTCTAAGTTGCTCTGGATAAGAACGTTTGCAAAATTACTACAATAAAAATAACTCAATGAGCCATGTTTCAGTGTAGAGGCATTGCTAGGATCACAATACATTCGGGGCTTAGCCCACCCTCCCCCCTGACACAAAGTACAGGGTTTTGAATGTAGATGCGGAAAATCTTGATGTACACGCCTAAAGTTCTACATTGTTATAATCTAACCGGAATTATAGATGAAAAGATCAGGGTTTTATATGTTATATTGTTATTGTTTTGGGATAATTTGAGATCCGGGGCTTAAAAAATAAAATCCATTGGCTATAGCCTAGGATGCCCAGGCCTAACCACTCCACTGTTTCAGAGTGACACAGTGCGAAATATAGAGCAGCTATTGACTGGTATGGTGACCGGTGGTTTCATGGACATCCATGGTTAGATGAATTGTTAAAAAATAACAGTTTTGTAGCACAGATGAGTAATGTCTATCTTAATGTTTTCTGCATATAGGCGATGGACATGTTAACCCAAACAACACATGGAACAACACTGTAACTCAATCACAGTTACAACCTAGCAGCAGAGGTCACATTGCCAATTAGCAGAGCTTTTGTGTCAGCTATGAAACAATAATCACTTTGATATGTAAGTTTTCAAAACAACATAGTTCCAAAGTGGTCAAATAATCAGTGCCAGTCACACACATTTTTGTATGCATGTTGCATGTAATTGCAATGTTGTGGGTTTGATTTCGACAGTATAACAAAAGTACAAAAAGGATTCACTCACTGCTGTAGGCTGCTGAATGACTGACTTGTAGATTTTCTGTAGATTTGGCCTATTTGATCCTTTTATTCCTATTGCTCTGTGGCTTTGTCATCCCTGGGGTGTTGCAGCTGATTTATTGAGGCAGAAAAGCCATGAGCAGAACAGAGGACAAGTAAATTGTATGTTGAAAGGATGATGTATTTGTAATCTTTCACTTATAAAAATGTGTTTTTGTAGATGAGCATGTAGGTGAATTATATGAGCCGACTATAAAAAGGTGGCACATAATGAAGTCAACAGATAGAGTATGTCTCAAAGAGGATAATGCTTTCCCTTGAGCCTGGCAAAAACAGAAAACGAATCAACCGGCCCTCTCTGAACATTCCTTTCACACTTGAGTAACCACTCATGTTTCTGCACAGATCAGTGGATCTGATCCTCCTCTTTGCTGCAGCTAATCATATCTGGTCTGTGTTCATAAATTACATTTAATCTGATTATCTCCCAACAGAAAGATTTGCCAAGTACAGCTAAGATAACCTGACTGCTGAACCCATAGCTCTCTTTTCCTGCCACTCTTGATAATGTGCCTCATTACTGCACATATTAAAATACTTCTCACTGTTACACTGTAATTATCTGAACAGGACTGATTACTGTTTGTGAGAGTAGAGTTCTCTTATATTCAAATTCAAGATGAAAGAATATAATTGAGTGTATGACCATATTTTAAACAGGGAATTCATTAATTGGTCATGATGAATGGTGGGAGACTTCTACACTATATTCATCCATTGATTCTTTAGAACTTGTTGCAACTTGTTATATCTAACTGGTAATGAACATTCAGTATTTAACAAAGGTAACTTCTGATTAGTTGTCCACTTCCACATGTTGTTGTGAAAACATTAAAACATCAGACCAAGACGTAGCCAGTGTTGTTCTTCTTGCCGGTCTATATCCTTAGCTGTTCAATAGATTTAACTGCAAAGTCTACCAGACATTTTTGCTGCTCTTCCTCATTAACTCATACTTAACTCCTGAAGTGCTTCTTCAAACAATTTCTCAGTTGGAAATGAAGTGACCAATCCCTGCTCTGTTGTTACTGTCTGTCCATCTGGCTATGAATTTTGATTATTTATTGATTCTAGAAAAAGTAGATAGGCAGCTCACACTAGAGAGAACTCAGCTTTCCCACTGCCATGGCCAGGGAGCTTGCAGAAACTCTATAATCTTGATTAAAAAACATAAGTTGTGCAAAATTGGTTAGATGTTTGAGTAGTTATAGTATTGTTTGGTATGTGTTGTGTTAAAGATGCAAGATTGTGAACTAAGTTTGCCTGTTTTCTCATGCATGTACATTTTTATGACATAAATATGCCACCATTTATGTAAACATAGTTTGCCCACTTAAAATTAAAACAACAGTAATTAAGAAATGTTCCAATTACTCTGGGCCTTCAATTCAGAGATAGCTTAAGGTCAGATAGGAAACTGTTTTACACAGAGAAACATGGGGTCATTTATTGTGCAGTTTTTGTTTGCATCCAGTAAAAATGTCCCTTGCTGCTTTGTGATTGTAGATCCTAAGTAACAGGTCATCACAACAACCCTAATAAAACATTAGATGAAAGGGAATAGACACAAATAAAAATTCTCTTTGGATTTCACATTTTCCATTGACGTGTGAATGTTTATTTATTTTATATTCCCTGCTGGTGAGGTTTTGGGATATAAAGTTGGGATGTATTTTTGTTTCATTAACAATTTCTATGATACATAAGCATTGGTCCAACTGCATTTCACCTCAAATATAGTTGGGGAAAAATGACTTTGTTGATCACTTGAATTAATGATTAACTAATATGAAGAAAATGTTTTCCAAATCTGCCTCTCACAGTAGATTTCCAGAATGTGATTGATATCAAAGTGACTATGGATCCAACTAACTCAGATATCTAGAGAAAATCCTGTGCATGTACAAATGAAGTTGATGCCTATGTTTGTCTATACGCGATTTATGGGCTAGGATGCTTGCAGTAGGCCCCCAATAACTTTTGTTACTTGTTGTGCTCATAAGTTTGCTTACTGCAACCTCTGTGTAAATGTAACAATCTGCTAATGATGGATAATGCAAGTTCTTGTGCTACTGTAAAGACATCGATGTAGGGTATTTTCTCACAAAAGGACAGACAAGTTTATCCAAGCGCTTGAGCGTGTGGATTGAGATAGCGAGGTGGTACAGTAAACAGTTATGGTAACTGTAATTCATTGACGGTGAATATACAATGCGAATACAGACATGGCATAAATGTCCCCCTGGAGAGATCCAAGTAAAACATTGATGCAATGATTATCTCACATAGGGACTGACGGGTTCATCCTAGCATCGGAATGCGAGGATTGAGATACCAGGGTGTTGTAGTTCATGCAGTCCCCCTGGCGACAGCTGAGTTAGACAAGTTCAACAATCTGACTGTTTTAGTTCTATTGCATTATTTTTATTTTAACTGTAAACCACATTGAATCACTTCTATGTATGAAATGTGCTATATAAATGAACTTGCTTAAAATGTTGCATTTTTGGCATTGATTTTGAAAATATGACTGATCATGCATAAAAACTGTCTTTTATTTAAGGATAGTGATCATATGAAGCTATTTATTATCACATAGTTGTTTGGCTCCTTTTTAAATCATAATAACAGAAATAACCCAAATGGCCCTGATCAGAAGTTTACATTCCCTTGAATGTTTGGCCTTGTTACAGACACACACAAGGTGATGCACACAGGTAAAAATTGCAGTTGGATGTGAATTTGCCTCACCTGTGGCTTTTTAAATTGCAATTAGTGTCTGTGTAAAAATAGTCAATTAGTTTATTAGCTCTCACGTGGATGCACTGAGCAGGCTAGATACTGGGCCATGGGGAGCAGAAAAGAACTGTCAAAAGACCTGTGTAACAAGGTAATGGAACTTTATAAAGATGGAAAAGGATACAAAAAGATATCCAAAGCCTTGCAAATGCAAGTCAGTACAGTTCAATCACTTAAGAAGTGGAATATTTTGGGAGCTCTTGATACCAAGCCAAGGTCAGGTAGCCCAAGAAAGATTTCAGCAAAAACTGCCAAAATAATTGTTTGACATACAAAGAAAAATTAATAGGTAACCTCTGGCTTCACTGGAAAAAGATGGTGTGGTTGTTTTAAGGAGCACAATATGACGATACTTGAACAAAAAATTGCTGCATGGTCGAGTTGCAAGAAAGAACCCTTTACTACGCCAGTGCTACAGAAAAGCCTGGTTACAATACATAGGTGGAAATCCTCGGGAAAACTATGATTTGTCTCCCCCAATATATCACTGTAAACATAATTATTTAATTTCAATAATATTGATAAGACGCAATGAACTCACTTGTGCTGATTATAGACACCTAATTGCGGGTTTTATAATGTAAAACCATTGCCACAACATGCCTGTTGCCTCACAATGGTTTGCCTCAGCAGTGGCACATCGTGCAGGTAGAGTGTGTGACTGGGAATCTGACAGTCTGAGTCTGCCATTGGTGGTTGACTTTCAGTAAGTAGGTCAAACAAAGGATATGTAAGACATTTCTTTACTTCTTCTACTCAATACAATAAAACACATTTCTAATCGTCAACAGCCTTCATTTTCGCTGCATTGAATTACAGTTCACACTTTATGCCAGATAGCAGTTAGCTGACGTTTGTAAGCAAGCTACAGTAACATCAACCATTTGCAGCTGTTTGAATTTGGGTCAATGAGAGAAGATTTCAATGCATGTAGCTAACTTGAGGTTAATCCAGTAAGTTTGTCTTGCGTTTTTTTGGGTTCACAAATAATAGCTGAAATAGCCAAGCTATAGTCTCGGGCAAACCAATGGCGCAAACTAAAACAACTGTGTATTACAGCACTACTTTTGGTGTCCCCCTCAAGAATTGCTCTTCAGAAAATTTCATGTAATTGTCCCCTCCAAAGTTGATAGCTGATTTTCACCCCTTTTGAAATATGCCCGACAACACCTTGACACACCTCACTGCCTTTGGAACACTGTAATTTGGAGTGACGAGACCAAAATAGAGCTTTATGTTCCCAACCATAAGCGCTATGTTTGAAGAGGGGTCAACAAAGCCTATAGTGACAGGAATACCATCCCCACTGTGAAGCGTGGTGGTGGCCCACTGATGTTTTGGGTATATGTGAGCTCTAAAGGCTTGGGGATTCTTATGAAAATTTATGGTAAGCTGAATGCAGCAAGTTATCAGAAAATACTGGCAGATAATTTGCATTCTTCTGC
The DNA here is from genome assembly GCA_016801105.1 of Esox niger. Lineage (NCBI taxonomy): Eukaryota > Metazoa > Chordata > Actinopteri > Esociformes > Esocidae > Esox > Esox niger. Next base: position 114,678 of record JACXGJ010000295.1, read on the forward strand.
ATGAATAATGCCCAGATGGGACACTCTTGAACTTTCCAGCAAGACAATGACCCTAAGCACAAGGCCAAGTTGACCCTCCAGTGGTTACCGCAGAAAAAACATTTTTGGAGTGCCCATCACAGTCTCCTGACCTTAATGACATCAAGCCACTCTGGGGAGATCTCAAACATGCGGTTCATGCTAGACAACCAAAGACTTTGCATGAATTGGAGGCATTTTGCCAAGACCAATGGGCAGCAATACCACCTGTACACATTTGGGGCCTCAGGGGCTTCTTAGACAACTATAACAAAATACTGCACACTGTCATTGATGCTAAAGGGGGCAATGCACAGTATTTAGGACTAAGGGTATACAGACTTTTGAACAGGGGTCAGCAATTTTTTTCTTTGTTGCCATGTTTTGTTTTATGATTGTGCCATTCTGTTATGACCTACAGTTGAATGTGAATCCCATAAGAAATAAAAGACATGCGTTTTGCCAGCTCACTCAATGTTTTCTTTACATGGTACATGTATATCCAATTCTTCAAGGGTATGCAAACATTTGAGCACAACTGTATCTACTGCAAAATTCCATCCTCCCTCCCACAGCTCTGAAGTTAAAGACATAATTAAGTGCCCTATAATTCCTTATAATGTTTTGCCCAATGTAGTATTCTAAAATTTAGGCAACAGTTTGACAAATAGCAACATGCATTAGCCTACTGTTATTTCTGTTGTCAATACAATTGATGAGGAAATATAACGAAAAGCACACAAAAAACTTTTATTTAGAGATTTCACGTTTATAGTTATCACATAAAGAGCCTATAAAGAATCAATGCATGCACATAATGCAATTTGGACAGGTGTGGAAGATTCTATATCTTCCAGATTATAGAGGAAATGCTTTTCTAAAGGTCAGATAAAAAGGATGGACATGCAGCCTATTCCGATAGCCATAGTACCTTCACCAAAATGTGGGTGATAATGTCATGGAAAAACAGGTCTACTCTTTCAATAATACAAACGCAACAACACAGGAACTTGTGAATCCAATAGACTTTAATGAGAATCATAGAACAATGACAATCACTAAAAGGCAGGCCCTTCTGCAGATACACCCAACATTCAATGGCCTTGACCATGACTTTTATACAGTAGCATCTTATATGTGTTCTGACCATCCCTTTATGTTAATCCCTTAGGTGTGTCTTACCTTAGGTCCCACTGATTTTGGGGTACCTTGTTTAAACCAATAAAGCAACAGAGCCGTTGGGGTCATTAACTTTAAGGCTCATTATGGTATGCTTTCATGATTATTTCAATGCAATATGTTTACAATATCACTGGTTTTCATTATTTTGAAGTTTTACTCATGAAAGTTAACCAGGCAGATAAATCATTTTATATAGTTACTATTTACAGACCCCCCCACCCCCGGCCATATAAAACTTTCCTCAATGAATTTCCAGGATTCTTGTCTAACCCTGTTGTCATTGAAGATGGTATTACATTTTTTTACAATTTCAATATTCATATTGAAAAGTCAAAGGACCCTCCTCAAAAAGCCTTTGAAGCCATAATTGACTCAATGGGGTTTATCCAACATGTCTCAGGTCCAACGCACAGCCACAACCATACCTTGGATTTAGTCCTGTCACGAGAAAAATATATTGTAGATCTAATAATTTCCCCACCAAATCATAGAATATCGGATAACTGTTAAAACAAGAAATCCACTTGCTCAGCAATGAGTTTCAAAAGCCGTACTATAAATTCTCTGACTAGAAAGAGGTTTCTTGAGATTCTTTCAAGCTCGCTCACCAGTGGCAAAGTGAATAAATGCGCAAACGATCTAATCGAGGCAAAGTGAATAAATGCGCAAACGATCTAATCGAGGATCTAAACTCATCACTGCGAAATACTCTAGATGCGGTTGCACCACTAAAAACTAAAGAAATACGTCACTAGAAACTTGCTCCCTGGTACACAAACAATACTAGAGCACTCAAGCAAGTCTCCAGAAAATTTGAGCGAAAGTAGCGCTCCACAAAGTTAGAAGTATTCTGACTAGCCTGGATAGACAGTACACTAAAATACCGAAAAGTACTCACATTTGCGCGATCAGCTTATTTCTCCAACCTGCGTGAGGTGAACAAAAGCAATCCAAAATGTCTCTTTGATACAGTTGCAAAGTCAACATAAAAGCAACGCTCAACAAGTGAAGTGGGTCTTTACTTTAGCTGTAACGAATACATGAACTATTTTAATGAAAAGATCCATTAGAAAACAAATAACGAACTCCTTAAATAATTATAGTCCCCAAAATCTTAGTTGTCCTGAGAATATCCTGAACCTCCTTAACCTCGTGTCAATGGGGACATTTGCATTTTTTTATCCCGTATCAATCGACACATTCTCTAAATTTGTAAGGAGTTCTAAATACACAAATTGTCAGCAATATCCGATTCCATAAAGTACTTAAGGAGCTATTTCCGGTGCTTGGTTAGCCAATGTTGAACATAATAATTTGCTCCATTTCCTCCGAATGTGTACCAAACTCACTAAAAATAGCGGAAATTAAGCCTCTTCTAATAAAATCTGCATGCAGACATATTAAACAACTATAGGCCAATATCGAACCTCCCATTCCTCTCGAAAAGGAAGTTGTTTGTTTCCCAACAATTTAATGCATTCCTGAAGACAAATAACATTTATGAAATGCTCCAGTCTGGTTTCAGACCCCATCATAGAGCCTGGTTCCTCTCTCGGTTTCTTCCTGAATTTCGGCCTTCTGAGGGAGTTTTTTCTAGCCACTGAAATTCAAAACTGCTGTTGTTTGCTCCTTTGTGTTTAAGGTAGGGTGTTTTGTAAAAGTACTTTGCGAAAACTGCTGATGTAAAAAGAGCTTTATAAAATAAATTTGATTGATTGAATATACATGTGATTATACTGTTCACTATATTGATTATCTGTGTATGAGATTTTCATATTGATATATTCATAAAATGTGAAAGTACAATGCATTCTTATAAAAATCCCTTTTCAATAGCAAGCCGCTTTCCTCAAAGTGCTTTTCTACCAATTCATGCATTCTTGCATATGCTCACATCGACCAATAGCCCCCCACCGACAGTCTCCTCTGCTGAGAATGAATGGCTTTCAGTGTTTTATCAAACCCAAGACCCAGTTGTTTTTAGGAAACCCACAGTAACTGTGTTAAGGCAACAGTAAATATGGTATTGACAAATTAATCTGTAAGTAGAAAAATATATTAATTTCAAGAATCTCTGGGTATCCCTTTAAGTGCAAACATACATTCTGCTCTCCCACACTCCTCAGATGTCTTTCATTCAATTTATTTTAAGGTCATGCTGTTGTTTCCATTTGTTTTATTATCATTGGCCATCTTGTGAATGTAAATGTTATCAAAGCTTCACTAGAGGAGATGAGTAGTACAAACTAACACAGCCAGTGCCAGTAATGGGATTTAGTTAATACTACAGTGTACATCCTTTCCACTGTCAGAAGTCTCTGTCTGCCTGCTGTGATAAATGTCTGTTTAGGGAGTCAATCAAAGCAACACAGACTGGTTTATATTTGGGCTCCCATCTACCACAAAAAACATGTGTTGAAATGCTTTTGTTGAATGTCTAGTGACCCAGTCTGCACACAAACTTGTTTCTTCTCAGTCTCTCTTTCCCAAATCAAAGGCTGGAGTTAATCTTTACTGAATATCTAGACATCCTCAACAGATACAACATTACTGTAATTGTTTTTTTCAATTATGATACAAAGTGATTTTGCTGTTATGTTCAGTCTGTTCGTCCAAAAATAATTAGCACATTTTATTGGGCAATTGTATGTTACGATCCACAGTCCCTAACCACCAAGGGAATTATGATTAATTTGAAAATGATGATCTGAAAGAAATCCTAAAACAACAAAAAATGTAAACCATGTGTCAATGCTGTTAAGCACTGTAGTGTAACTTATCTGGTGTTAGGTGCTACTTACATGGTAAAGCCTGCACTCTGCTGATAAAAAAAATATTGCAATGGAACATTCAACATTTGTGATGTATGAATCATTTTAGATGTGTTATTTGAAAAAAATCAGAAGCTCTGATTATGATTTACAGAATCAGAGCTTCTGATCTGTGGTTGACACCTGGATAAGGTAACATCATGTGGTGTTGACAGGAGAGCCACACGAGCTGTCTGTGTTATCTATGTCTGACAGATAGTGTCTTTCCTGCGGTAGTTGCCCAAAGCAGGCGGGATGGGCACAGATCTCACACATAATTCAGAGAGGTGATGGCATCCCCTGCAGAGAGAGCATACACACAAGCTTCAAAGCTTCTAGTACTGTCTTGTGTCCCAGATATGCAAATATTAGCATATTTAGGGAGACTGTTAAGCCTTGTTTAATGTTTGCAGAGCATAGGCTGCATGTAAATGTTCTTTGTCTCACACACTATTATTGCATGATTGTTACTTGTTTTGCTTTCTTTGGGCTCTTTTGAGTAGAATAGTTCAGAAGCAACTGTGATGGGACCAAGAGGAGGTGTAATTTAGGACCCAGTAGTAGCCCCACTCGCAGCTGGAGCGAGGGGGATCAGACACAATCTGTTACACTTGCAGCCTGTAACTCTCTCTCCTCACCCTTAATGAGGTGCAGCTGGAGGAACTGAAGCCGAAGGAGAGAGCATGGAACGCTCAAGCCTGACTATTTTTTTATTTCTCGTTATGATTCAGCCACATATGCCTCTAATCAAGAAGAATTTAAGTTGCCTGTTTTTGTCTTCTTTAATTTTTTTGTGAAGGGAACCTGTGTTTCTATTGAATCATTATCATTTCTTACCGTTTGAAGGGATGCATCTTGGTTAACTTTTGTGTTATTTTAAAATTTTGGTTACACATTATGTTAGTGGGTCAAATTGACCCGGGGTGTTAAATCAGCACTCACAATCGATTGTTTCACTGCATACAAATGTGTTTGACATCCATAACCAACTCATTACTCATATAAATGTTAACATTTACTAGTTTTATTTTATTGTATAGTCCATTTAGACCACATTTACCTTATGATGAACACTTGTTTTTTACCCAACATACAGAAATGTATCCCAATTTGCTATGATGGGTACAATTGACCAATACTTTTTAAGGTTTCTGCTTAATAATGTCTAGATATTATAACCATAGTGACAACATCAATGTTTCGAGTTAAAATATTTTACACGAGAATCTAAAGTTAGGGAATCAGATGGAGCAGGGATGGTCATCTGCATAAAAAGCCATGATGATGTTCACACAGGGTTGGTTTCTGGGATGGCTCTCACACCATGTACTGTTTGTCTCTCACATGATGTGCAAGTCTTGTATCACAATTATCGAAGTTTAGGGAATTCTTTAGGGAATATATTGTATGAAATATATGGGTCCTCCCAACCTACTACACAACAAAGTCTTTCCTGCAAGAAAAGTTGAGTTCCGATAACAAATATAATAATAATAGCTTGTGTGTGTGAAAGGTGAGGGGTGATTTACCTTTTAGTCTGTGTGATGTTAGACATTAAAAAGGATCTCAGTGGTTGAAATACACCGATCAGCCATAACATTATGACCTCTGACAGGTGAAGTAAATAACAATGATAATCAAGTGATCATAGCACCTGTCAGTGGATGGGATATATTAGGCAGCAAGTTAACATTCTCTCCTCAAAGTTGATGTGATAGAAGAAGGAAAAATGGGAAGCATAAGGATCTGAGCGACTTTGACAAGGGCGAAATTGTGATGGCTGGACGAGCGGGTCAGAGCATATCCAAAACTGCAGTCTATGTGGGGTGTTCCTGGTCTGCAGTGGTCTGTACCAAGAAACGTGGTCCAAGGAAGGAAAAGCGATGAACTGGCGACAGGGTCATGGACGGCCAAGGCTCACTGATGCACATAGGGAGTGAAGACTGGCCCTTGTTTTCCGATCCAACAGATGGGCTACTGTAGCTCAAATTTCAGGAAATAATTATGCTGGTACTGATTAGAAAGGTGTCAAAACACATAGTGCATCGCAGTTTGTTGCGTACGGGTCTGTGTAGCCGCCGACCCGTCAGTTTGCCTATGCTGACCCTGGTCCACTACCGAAAGCGCCTACAATGGGCACGTGAGCATCTGAACTGCACCACGGAGCAATGGAAGTAGGTGGCCTGGTCTGATAAATAACATTTTCTTTTACATCGCATGGATGTGTGTGGGTGCCTTTGGGTGCGTGTGTGTTGCTTATTTGGAGATCACATGGCACCAGGATGTACAATGGGAGGAAGGCAAGTGTGATGCATTGGGCAATGTTCTGCTGGGAATCCTTGGGTCCTACCATGCATGTGGATGGGGGGCCCAAAAGGGGGACCTACACAATATTAGGCAGGTGGTCGTAATCTTATGGTTGATTGGTGTATCTCTAATGTGACACAAATTAGAAGTGCTGCAACAAACACTGACCATGGCAGGCCATGTGAGTGGGTGTGTGTGTGTGTGTGTGGGTGTGTGTGTGGGTGTGTGTGTGTATATATTGAGGAGATGTGTAGTTAGGTATAGTTTCCACTCTATATCTGCACTCGCATTTTCATCTATTCTCCATCACCATTGACCCTAACATTACGAATGTAACTCTTTTTAAAGGGCCTTGAAGCTGTTAACTGAACTGTTAAATTGTTAAAAACTGGTTGCCTTTCATTTTATATGTAAATAAATAATACATCTTAAAACGGATCAAATATACCCTAACATAACTTAAGGGTTAAGAACATTCAAAGGAGCTCTCCTTTGTTTTCAACCAACCCGTACAATGAGAAAGGGAACAAATGGTGGTCCTTTAATACAACACCTCATATTGTGGGTAAGCAGTGTTGTGAAGGGCCCAACTCAATGTTTACTGTTTTCGTGACGATTTTTTTTTTTTTTTAAATGCACAGGCAATAATCATACATGACAGATAATCACTCCTGAATTACAATTTGGAAGCTACACACTTATTCAACCTTCTTAATTCCCCAGGGGAGTTTTTCTGCCTCAGGGGACTGTATCAACGAAGTCTCCCCAGGAATGCAGAAAAAAAGGGGACTGTGAGCTAAGCTGAAAAGGCAAACTACATTTCTCCTCTACCAAGTTTTCTGCTTGCAACTTCAATGGCAGAAGAACCATGCAGTGTCTTTGTTCTCACAGAAACATTGTTGATTTAAAAAATCTGACAAGGATTTGCATCTGGAAAATGTTACATCTTCTACCATGAATCCTGTAGCACAGGAGTTTTTGTAGTTTTAATTGTAGCAAAATAATTTAATAAAGCAAAAAAAGAAACAACCAAAATATCCCTAAAATGTTCTAGGGGAACACAAATTGCTGTGATGCATACAAAGCCATACCCACTCCCAATTTGGCCAACTGGATACTATTCCATTTTCCTGCATGATCTGCACAGAAATAACCAACAAGGGTTAAAAGGTAGCCCAAAAAAGGAGAGAAGATAGCACAGTTGAACAAAAACAGATCTAACAAGGCAAAAGCCTTCTGGGAAAAATTCTACTGGACAGATCAAAATCTATCTTATGGTTTCAAGATCCTTCTAACTGCAGTTATCTTTACAAAAGCAGATTAAAACAAATATTAGATTTCATACTGTTATATTATTTTCTGAATTACAATAAAACATCAGGTTCATTAAGACAAATTCTGCAATTTGCAAATGAATGATTATGTGTGGAAACCACAGAGTTCTTACTTTTTTACAAGCAGTACCAGGGCTGAGAAGTCCCTGAAAGAAGCAAAACACGGTGACACATAAAAGACTAAGATAACTAAAAATTATTTCTAGTTACAGTTTAGTTTTAGTTCACAAATATTATATATGATATGGTGGTAAGGCAATCACACGGACAGGTGGTGAGGGAAAACACTTATTCTTTCTCATGTAATTTATATATTTATTTATATATTTATATATATATATACATGAACCAAGAGAGTGTCTATTCAACTCCACCTCTCTAATTGGACTCTAATTGGATGTATCCATGCGGAAAGCCAACAGGTTTGCTTTGCCATAGGTTTGCTTTACCATTTCCATAGAGGCCCCTTGGCGTGGCATCTATGGTCCCCGTTGCTCCCCCATGATGGTTATTAATGTGACCAGTGAATCACTAACTGATTTTCACCCACATGAAATCTCACTATCAGAGGCTCCCGTATCCATATCCTACCTCAGCTGGCAGTCACATCGCATTGCCTCATGGATATTGATCATCTGTGTGAGGTCAGACCCCATTAGGCTAATAAATGGAGCCTATTCTTTATCTTGCAGCATATTTGATGAGTTACATGTGTATGTTATGCTGCAGGCATAATGCAAGAACTGCACTCCACATTGAATCATTGTAATCACAAACAACTTGCAGCCTCTGGCTGGCAATCGTTAGCAGATTGAGAAGAAAGAAATTCCTTGCTTTTGTATTTCAGCCAATGGCTGATAGCAGTCCTCTGGATTGTGACAGTTAACATAAGAGCTGTCAAAGATTTCCCAGTGTGGCAGGGTAAACCTGGAGGGTCTGTCAGTGGTTTTAGAAATCACCATGTGCATCAGACAAACTTGTTGGCAGTGCTCAGTCAAGTACTGGATGCAGGCTACCTTTACTTTGAGTTCCTCACGCTGTTGTAAAATCTATCTTGAGGTTTCTCCAAGGAAGCACCTAGCTGCAACAGTGGTGGCTAATAAAACAGTATTCTTGGAAGTTCTCCAGAAATTCATTCCTCAGCTTGTGGGAATTGGTGTAGCAACTCCAGGGACACACCCCTTAATTATTTGTTTTTGGCAGATTAGCATTGGCTAGGCCAGCCCCTGCCTGGGGCCTGAATCCCGGGTCCCAAATCCAATCAGTTCTGCTCATTTGATCCTTGGAGTTGGTGGATCTTAAGATCCTCTCTGTAAAATTGTGTTGCTCCTGGCAATTGCAGATTAACATTCTAGGGAGACTTTTTTGCCCAAACAACCTTTTCACCAAAAGTAATTTCTGGGTCCTATGAGACTCCTTTATACATTGGTTCCCACATTTGCATCTGTGGGCAAAGGGAGGTTGTATATCTTGTATCCTGTGTGCATTCCAGTTATGCATTGCCAGAACTAGCTTTGGGAGAAGATTTTACTGAGCAGTGTATGTCCCACTGGATTACAGATGTTATCTCCCTGACACATCTATGCCGACTTCACTATTCAGGATGTGGCTGCATCCAGGGCACTTTTTAACCGTGGCTTGTGGCAAATATTTTGCACTGCGGCAAGCTGGCATCATCTGTCATATTTGATATGGCTTTTGTCACCATGTTGTCAATGCTATTCGTCAGTCACACGAGATGTTAACCGTTCATGAGGAGCGGTGGAGAAGGCAGACTTCATATTCTCTGTAGGAGTCGGGCTTAGCTGCCACGTCCAGGTGGTGCCTTTGGTGGGTTGCCTGTCGTACATAATTTCCTCTTTAGGGAGCTAAGGTAATATTAATAATACAAAGTTAGATGCCACAAGACGGACCAGATGCATAGGTTCTGTTCATGCATCACTGGCATGGCATTCTGGGCAATGTTTACTCACAGGGTTGAATGTAGCAGGGATCCATGGAAGGTGCCATTAAAATCATTTCAAAACAACAGGGGAGAATTGTCAGAACAATTAAAGACATATGCAGAGAATGTCCAATTTGCCTATTAAAAGACAGGTTATAAAATATAGTACTTCACAATAGTGTTATAGATCAAATTAAGAACTGAAACCATACTATTGATAAAAATGATCAGGCCTTTGACACACAAAATAATTTGAATATATACATATGTGAAGATTTGTGAAAACTACGCCATCTGCTGCCCATCCTCCCCCTGCAGGAGGCGGGCCTCATCGCTCGATGTTAACGGCCTTCTGACACCACCTCCCATCATCAACCCATCACACCTGTTGTCTCGTTTAGCGCACCTGATCATCATCCAGTCATTTCCCCCAGTATATTCCTGACAGAATAACACACCTTTTAAAAATGTAGCACAGAGGAGCCGAAGACGAGGCCGGTGTTGGGGATGTGATAAAACAACACTCATCAATGCTGGCCAACCTAGGTGTCGCAATGGAGGGGATCCTGCAAGCTGTACGACGCCTAGAGTTGAGCCAGACGACTCCCGCAGCACCGGCCGAGTTACCGCCCCCCCCCCAGCCTGCACTTACTGGGGTAGGGGCGATGCAAATTCCGCTTGCCCAGGATTATGACGGGACGGCGGACCGCTGCCAGGGTTTCCTTCTTCAAGTCGACATCGCACTCCAGGGGATTCATCCTGCGCCGACAGACGCCCAGATGATCTGCTCAATCGTCTCCTGCCTGTCCAGGAAAGCCCTGGAATGGGCCACCGCCGTGTGGAATACCGAGGGACCCATCCGGGGCAGCTACGAGGAGTTCGTCCGCCGATTCCGGGTCGTCTTCGATCATCCACACAGGGGAGAGAGACGGGCGAACAACTCTTCCATCTACGGCAGGGGACGAGATTGACGCAGGAGTTCACTCTGGAGTTCCGGACATTGGCAGCGGGTTCTGGGTGGAACGATCGGGCCCAGCCTGCGGGAGGACATCTGAAGGGAGCTAGCTTGTCGTGACGTGGACCTCTATTTTGAACAGCTGGTGGAGACGTCTATCCGTCTCGACAATATGCTGGCTACCCGAGGACGTCCTGGCGAGGGCCCGTCCGTTCCAACCCACTACCTGGACACCGCCGTCCCTATGAACCTGGGGACGGCTGCACTCCCGGGCAGAGGGCAAGGAGGAGGAAAGCGGGATGGTTTACTGAAGCGTTGGGACAGCTCCGCTGCTCCGCGCTACAACTCCTCCCCCGACTCCAGAGGCGACAGGCATGGCGCTTCCGCATCACCCCAGGTAGCTCATGCCCATTCGCCGATTGCCTTTCCATTCACTCTCTGCACCGTCCCTGTTGAGTTCCCCGGTTTTCCGTTGCTCTCCCAGTGTAAGGTGCTGGTAGATTAAGGCGCTGGAAGAGGACGAATGGAAAACAGCCTTCAGTACAACCTCTGGCCTTTATCAATATTTAGTTATGCCGTACGGTTTGATGAATGCTCCATCAGTCTTTCAACCTTTCATCAAAGATGTTTTCAGGGACATGTTGCGCGAGGGTGTGGTTGTGTAAATTGATGACATCTTGATATATACGTCTACCCGCACTGAGCATGTCTTTTTGGTGCATAAAGTGCTTGCTAGATTGTTGGAGCATGACCTGTACGCAAAGGTCGAGAAGTGTCTGTTCTTCCAGTCGTCCGTGTCCTTCCTGGGGTATCGTTTCTCTCGCACAGGTGTGACTATGGAGGAGCAACACATTGACGCCGTGCGTAATTGGCCGACCCCAACCTCGGTGAAGGGAGTGCAACAATTTTTAGGCTTCGCCAACTACTATAGGAGATTTATCTGGGGCTTTAGCCAGGTAGTGGCTCCGATCACCTCCCACCTGAGGGGTGGGGCGACTCGGTTGCGATGGACCGCGTAGGCGGAGTGGGCGTTTGTGGAACTGAAACACCGTTTCACCACCACTCTGGTCCTGGCCCATCCCGACCTGTCGCTCCAGTTCGTTGTGGAGGTGGACACGTCCGACAGTGGCATCGGGGCGGTCCTCTCCCAACGAACGGGGAGTCGGAACACGCTCCGCCCTTGCGCTTTCTTCTCACAGAAGCTCAGTGCAGCGGAGCGTAAATCCGACATGGGTGATCGTGAGCTGTTGGCCGTGGTAAGAGCCCTGTCGGCGTGGCGGCACTGGTTAGAGGGGGCCAAACACCCTTTCCTCATCTGGACTGACCACCGCAACCTGGAGTACAGGGCGGGCCGCGAAGAGGCTGACCCCTCGCCAGGCCAGGTGGGCTATGTTCTTCTCCCGGTTTGTGTTCACTCTCACTTACAGGCCGGGGAGCAAGAACGTCAGGGCCAACGCGCTGTCTCGCCAGCATGACAGGGAGGAGCGGCCAGTGGATGATGCTCCCATACTGCCGGCATCATGTATCGTGGGTCTGGTAGTGTGGGAATTGGATGCGGACATCGTTCGTGCGCAGCGTGACGAGCCCTCTCCGCCCGCATGCCCTGAGGGCCTCACATATGTGCCGACGTCTGTCCGTGACCGGCTCATCTACTGGGCCCATACCTCTCCCTCCTCCAGTCATCCTGGTATCGGGCAGACCATGCGGGCCCTGGCCGATAAATACTGGTGACCCACCTTGGCCAAGGATGTGAGGGTGTACGTCTCTTCCTGCTCGGTGTGCGCCTAGAGTAAGGCACACCGACACCTGCCTATGGGTAAGTCTCACCTCTTACCCATTCCACAACGACCATGGACCCATCTGTCTGTTGATTTTCTAACAGATCTCCCCCTTCACAGGGCCATACCACCATCTTGGTCGTTATGGATCGCTTTTCAAAGTCCTGTTGTCTCTTGCCTCTGCCTGGTCTTCCCACGGCCCTACTGACCGCAGAGGCTCTATTCACGCATTGTCTTCCGGCACTATGGGGTGCCCGAGGACATAGTGTCTGACCGGGGCCCCAAGTTCACCTCCAGAGTTTAGAAGGCGTTTATGCAGCGTTTGGGGGTCTCGGTCATCCTGACCTCAAGCTACCACTCCCTATCCAACGGGCAGGTGGAGCGTATCAATCAGGACGTGGGCAGGCTCCTTCGGTCCTACTGCCAGGACTGGCCTGGGGAGTGGGCGGTGTTCCTGCCGTGGGCGGAATACGCCATGAACTCCAATCGCCACTCCCCCACGGGGATATCCCCATTTCAGACTGTCCTGGGTTACCAGCCGGTCCTGGCACCCTGGACCCCGGGCCAGACCGGTGCCCATGCGGTGGACGATTGGTTTAGGTGGGCAGCGGGCACATGGGAGGCCATGCAGGCTCGCCTCCAGCTCGCTGTCCGCCACCAGAAAACCTATGCTGATTGCCACCGCACGAAAGCCCCAGTGTATTGTCCGGGCGACCGTGTCTGGCTCTCAACAAAGGACATGCCCCTCCGCCTGCCCTGCCGGAAGTTAAGGTTTGTGGGGCCCTTTAAATTCCCGAGGAGAGTCAACGAGGTAACATATCGGTTGTGTCTCCCTACTGACTACCGTATTAACCCCTCGTTTCATGTGTGTCTCCTCAGGCCGGTGGTGGCCCCAGTGGGGGCCCCAGTTTACTCCGTCCGCTCTATCGTTGACTCGAGACGCCGGGCCAGGGGCCTGCAGTACCTCGTGGAGTGGGAGGGGTACGGCCCGGAGGAGCGGAGCTGGGACGTTTTGGCTCCAGCCCTTATCCGTGACTTCCATCGCCATCGCCCAGATCGTCCTGCTCCGCACCCTCTGTCAGGGTACTGTGACAACTACGCCATCTGCTGCCCATCCTCCCCCTGCAGGAGGCGGGCCTCAGCGCTCGATGTCACCAGCCTTCTGACACCACCGCCCATCATCAACCCATCACACCTGTTGTCTCGTTTAGCGCACCTGATCATCATCCAGTCATTTCCCCCAGTATATATGTTCCCTCTGCTCCCTTTGTCTTTGTGTGTTATTGTCTCACTGCCGTGAGCAGAATTAATCTGCGCTACATTAAAAGTATAGAAACTGACTGCGACTCCGACTCCTCAGTCCGCTGCTCCTCTCGTACAGCTGACAAGAATAATAATCCAGATGTATTATTTCTTTTTTTGTATTCATTTGGACAATTCTCAAATTCTTCTTAAACTGTTTTTAAAGGATGATTCCCTGTAAGTGTTGGGTATAGGAAGCATTTCAGGTTTCAAACAAAAAATGTATGAGGCATTATTTTGACTGTGTCAGTTTTTCCAGATATAAAGTATTGTATTCAAAGTTTGCTCAAATTTTTGTTCTTTTCAAGGATTCAATGGCTGTTGGTTAAGTAATCAGACAACACAACATGTTTTTCAATGCTATTTTTTATTATTAAATATACAAACATACAAATCCCCAAAGACTTTTGTCAATGAAAAAATATATATATCTCTACATTAAATAAGTGCAAAGCCTGGTAAGATAGAACTGTAACATATTCCTACAATGAAAGTAGTGATCAATAGAAAAGAAAATTGTGCTGAATATACACCAAAATAAAAGTTTCTGGAAATTGAGCCTCAATCACTTTGCATTCTTGGTCCAGTTATCTTTTGGGCCAATCATGTGGGAAGATGGCGATTTTAGAAATGAAATCCAAGTAGATGTCACAACATGCAGATTGTTAGTGTGGCTGGTTGTCTTCTATTGCCAGTCAGTTTGCTACAATTCCTAACAGCCTGTGCAGGCAGCAAAAGCACAGATCTCACAGATGTCCATAGGCACAGCAACTGGAAGAGAGAAGAGTAAGGTACAGTATTGAAAAATCCCTATATCAGTAAAACTATAACCACATAGACTTTTGTAGGGATAACATATTTAAAAGAGATGTGTTAACTAACATTCTTATGATTGACTCTCAATCAAAAATGATTTCTGTTTTATTACACTACACAGGACATTTTTGTATACTCTGGTTTTTCTAAAGATAGTCAGCTTTATATTTCAGCGCAGGTTTAACTCAAACCATGACAGTAAATTTTACTTTTCTGCTTGCTATTGAAGGTGTTACATATGGGATTTCCAAATAAGGAAGAAAGATTAGTTAAAAGAACATTATATCAAATTCATTATCACTTTCCTTCATTCCATAAGATATTGGAGATTCAAAATAGATTTTTAAGAACAACATTATTTTGTTAATTATGATAAATTTCACAGCAATATAAATTATATATGTTTTCTCACACAAATATATTTTTATCAAATTGGAAATTACTTTACACAATGTCAAAACAACTTTGACATAATGACAACAATGCTGGCTGGAAATTAGAGAAAATATCAGATGTAATCATAACACCATCATTCCTCTAATGCATGTTTGATTTTGTTTATATGAACATTTTTGAAAATGACTGTGACATACATGTACCATGTTTAACAGCATGGCAAGACAAGGCAACCAGCAATCCTACCCATGTAAAGCAATGCAAGAAATAACAGTATGCATGGAGTACCACTTTGTTTTAAGATTGAAAATGAGTATTGCTTCTGTACAGATGATGTGAATGTTTAATGGTGTAAGAGATTTTCATGTGGCTTCCAACACTGGGAATAGGCCATATGTAAATCTGCCAATTGCGCAAAATATGGTGTGATAGCCATATTCTTTGGCTAGCTATTATTAATGTTGTTTTTGATGTGCTTCCATGTAAGTATAAATGTACACAACCTTTTCCCCAAATCGGCTTCCAAAATGACCATATTAATACATGTGTAATGTAATTGCTGTTTTGTAGAACTATTTTTAACACACGAACACACACACCCACAAACAACATTTAATTGGAATTTACCAAATGCAGAGGATGCTAATTTTCTTTTGAAAGAGGGTGGAAATCTGTTTTTATTTGTCCTCATCTTGTGATTTGTGGGTTAGCCAAATATGAGACTTTCCCAAACCAGGTATGTACCTATTATTATTATAATAAGTATGAACTATAGTGGGTATTCCTATGTAGTGTGGTCTTACCTAGTCTTGAGAAAGACATACTGGCCCCTCTCAGCATGCACAGGGGCAAAAACTCCTGGGGCAGGGAAGGGTTAGAACAGAGAGCAGCAAAGCTGGTGCTGGCAAGACGAGGATTCTGCTCCTCATTTAAATGGCCACTATCTGTTAGTTCTTGGAGAATCTTCACTGATTTCAGTGAGAAAACAAAGTTGCCTTCCTGGAGAGAAAAGAAAAATGTGGTTAAAACAAGGATGCCGACAGAGTTGCAACGATATGGGTACCTTGCAATTTTTTTTACTAAACTGAATTTTGCCTTGAATTTTGCCCAGGCCTCAGTTCATTACATAGCAAAGATTAAGAAAAATGTATTTCATTAGTTACATTTTTTTAAATGAACAATTAAGTAAGGGTTTCACACAAATATAATATTCTAATGCATTCTTGTAAAGAAGGATAAAACTTACTTTGACTTGGGTGGCATGGGCTTCCCAGACAAGACAGAGAGCCAAGAGCACAAAAGTAATAAAAATGATGCCCTTCATTGTTTGTTTTAAGCTTGTAGTCTGCTGTTGGTGTATTTGAAAAGGTAGCTCACCTCTGTCTCTGCACACTGACATTCTCTTATCTTCCTTTTAAAGGATCGACTACCAACCCAGCTCAGCCCTGCTGGCCTGGGATTGGCTCAAATGGGAGCCAAGTATTTCTCACGGGTTAATGAGTAATGATGGAGGATGTTAAAATGTCAGAAGGGCGAATAAATCCTTTGTGACTTCATCCATAGTATGATGCTTTTATGGACCCTTAGGTGTAACTTGGTAATTCATTTAGTCACAGAAAATGTCTAAAAGCTGAAGGTAGATAGATTAGGAATAGTTTTCACAAAATAATAATTATAACTTTTGGAATTGTTATTATTGCTCCAAGAACATCTTCAGTTGATAATGTAATATAATATGAATGTCTACTAGAGGTGTGAAAAAAATTTGAGGTGGGAACAGGTGCTTCTGCATCAATACATGAAACATCCATAATCACTTAGATTCTTAGATCTGAATAAGGTTAGTTTATAAATCTGATTGAATGGTGGTTTATAAGTCGTAGTTTCAGTGTTTGTCAGGATTTTATATACAACATCAAAGTGATATGGGAGCCGAATACATTTATTTGGTCACCCACACAGCCCGTCCCTGCATTAACACTTAGTCGTTGGCCTCATTCCAGTCATCTGGCAATGCCCTCTTGCTTAATACAAAGGTCAACATTTTACAACTTAGAGCTTTAAAAAAAGATTTGTAGCCACGTAGCCTTTGTAACTGTTCCGGTATAATGCAGAGTAATCTACAGTGTGATGTTTTTCTTAGTGTCAGGTTTACATTTACTTGGATATGATGTATAGACTTAAGCATGTAGAATATGGAAATAATGCATTATGATACAGCATGTCATTTTGGTATTCTGTTTTTGAAGTAAGCCATGCCGTAATGGCCTTATAAAACTTTTGGCGGCTCTGTTCACAGTCGTATGTCAGAGTTACCGTAAACTAAGTACAATTAGTCAGGGAATATAACAAATTATTTGACCCAGAGTAAAATACACCAGTGTCAATGCATAGATCTGATGACTAAATAATCACCATTGATATCTCTAATGACTGGCCTATTTTATATTGTTAATTATATTTGTTTAAATATATATAAAACATCGAATTCATAACAAAATAACAATGGTTTTGGTTGAACGAAATATGCCTAATGGATGTGTCTGCGTTTGACTGATGAATGATGCGTGATCAGAATAAACAAATTGTAATATTTCAGCAATATGTGGTACTCCATTCTCGAATGTAACTCGACAGGGGTGGAAATCTCTAGGCACCTGATGATTCATAAAATCATGAAGATATAGCATGCATTTCCGATGCTTGTAGTGTAATTTAACTTGTTGCAGTTATGAAAGAAGCAAAAAATTCCAATACTGTTTTTGGGAATAATGTTCATATTTTCCTAACTGGAATTGAGGAATTCAGCTGTATTTATATCCCATCACCTATGGCTCTAAAGTAATCATTTTTATATCCTTCTGTGGACAACTTCTTGTCTTTGTACCATGTGCTAGGGTGTTTCAGAAATGTCAAAGCATGCTGTAGATAATATACAACACAGCCCACTCCTGCAACTTCGCCCTCTTTGATAAGAATGACATCCGCAGTTTTTTACTGCACATGGCGTCATACCATTTCAGTCAATTTTCATGTCACTAAAGGGATGCTGGGACATTATGTTGTAATTTGGTTGCAGTGTGAAATTTGGTTGCAGCATTAAGTAAAACCAAGAGTTTTCAAGGGCCAGCATGCCATCAAATCTTTTATGATCAAATGTTCAATAGATCCAGTGATTCGTTTTGCCGTTAATGAACTATGTGGATGTTTGATATTTGCTCATGAGTATGCGTACTGAATTGTTCTCATCCAGTTCTATTTTCCTCTCTAGTTAAATATCACCAAATACATTCAATGAGTTTCATGTCCTGGCTTAGGCCACTCAAGGACATTAACAGAGTTGTCACTCCAGCATTGTTATGGCTGGGTGCTTTGGGTTATTGTCATGATGAATCTTCGCCCCAGTCTGAGGTCATGTGCGCTCTGGATCAGATTTTCTTCAAGGACCTCTCTATTATTTGAACTGGAGAAATTGACTTACGTGATATTTAGCAAAAAGTACACAGTCCGCTTTCTTATTATGAGGCTATTGTATGCAATTGTGTCATCAAATAGCTGCCAAATTAGAAAAATGTTTTCACTGTGAACATGAGAATCTGTACTAGGTGTCAAGTACCAGATTGCTCCTACTGCAGCCAAGCATTATAACCTCAGTCCTTCTCTTTGGTGTCAACCTAATGACGTAAACCGTGTCAAGTACAATTACAACAATGACTCAGTATATTAATTACCCCAATGGTCATTATTTTTAACAACATGCTTGACTGATAGAAATAGACAGATGGTCTATATGGTGTACAACAAAAAATAAGCAGTAAAAGAGCAATTGCTGAGACAAGCATAACAATGACACCCATTTAGGAGAGGTTGCACCGGATGTCTCCCAGACAGGTCTGACTTTGCAGTATGACTAATCAAATGAACATTGGGACTAGAATTTCCCAACTAGAAAGTCAGTGCATTGCCATAAAATGCTATATGTTCATACAACACACCTCATACAGTAAGTGACCTGTGTAGAAATATGCAAATTATTGAACAAAGCCTTATTAAAGACAATAAACAGAATGTATCTTCCGATCCCTAGTGAACGCTGAGTATGTTATAATTGTCAATGTTAGTGGTCAAGGGTGGATGAAATTCTGAACAGGTTCCTGTCTGTATAGTCAGCATAGACTCTGTCTATTGTCTCACTGTGTGAGTAGCTCCCTCTTGAGTTCCTGCTTAGTAACAAGGATGAGGAAGATGTAGACATTATCTGGTTGGGCATGGGTAAGAAATATCTTGTGAGTCCAAAGGTCAGAAAATTGATAAATCAAGGCAGAAGAAGGACAAACGATCCAGAACGATCCACTAGTGAAGTGTGTGGTGTGTATTAAGTCTGCCATGTGCCTATGAGAACCAAGGCCCAGCACTTACATTCTCCTGCGATAGAAGTGTTTCCCAAGTTTTTTCCTTAAATTAAGAAACATTTCCTACACTGCCAACCACATTTCCTCCTCTGACACCCCAATGTGGCCTTTGTTCATCTCAGTCACCAGCTGGTAGGTCCAGCATGAGGGCAGTGTAGAAAGGACATGCAATAGTAAAGATTTGCTGGGCTGAGAGATAGGCGTGAGGCTTTTGCTTCATAATCCATGGGTTATCTGTTGTGGAAACATTTTGCATGAACAGATTGAGTGAACAATATATGCATTTCAATATTAGTATTTTTTGCAGAATTGACATTGATTCATTCAAAAGCCATGTGTTGGGAGGGTGTGGACTTCACCCAACAATGAATGGTATTGTATACCAACCTTTAAACATACCCATGACCCTTTGGAAAATTACTAGTAGCTTTGGAAAGCCTGATCCTGTGGCTAATTTGTGCCCCATATAAAATATCTGACCAAATACCTACAATAGACTCAAAATAATCATGCATAACACCTTAAAATTTTGCGTTTTAACGCTTAAACAAATACAACATTCATATTTTTTACAATCACAAAATAAGTAGTTACTTTATGATTCATGATATACTGCATGGTTTCATGGTATCAGACTTCTTGCGTAAGCAACCTTATCACTTATCACATCCAATGGTCAGGTGAGCAGGCAATCGTCATGTCGGAGCTGTAAAGTGAACAAATCATCTCTTTTTAACAGGCCTACAGTATGTCATTGGATAGCCAATATAGAGAAGTTGGCTGTTCTCCACGTCAACTGTGGATGGGATCTCTGATATTGTTGTCAATATTTACAATGTTTACTACCAATTGCTTTTAAGCTGTAACGTGAGATTTTCCACCGATATTCACAAATATTTCACACCATATTTTTTATTACTTTCTTTACTGCAGTGAATGAATCGGACATATGGAAACCATCATTGATTATGTATACATTGCACAAAATATATAGAGCATGGGGTTTACAATACCATGACTGTGGGTTTGATCCACACAGGGACAAGAATCTGCAGAAACGATGAAAGTGTATGCACTCCAAGTTACTCTTGATTAAGTAACATCTGCTTAATGACCTAAATGTCAAGTGTATTGTGAACACAATTGATGTGAAAAGGCCTTTATAAAATGTATTTGATTGAACCCTCTACTGGGGCTCATCAGCAGAAGCCTGGGGGTGGACTTGGACCTGTCCAGTGGTTGATTTTCTTGAAATAATCTAGATCTCATACCAATGCAAATAAGACTTCAACAAAACTCTATAATGTATACTCATTGGACCAATTGATTATTTCTCCAGATAAGAATGTAAGCTACACTTTCACATCACTGACAGTCTTTTGATGTGAGCCACTGACATTTTTCTTGACAAAGCCATACAGATAACTGCAGTAGGGCTTTAAAACTGATGTTTTAATATTGTTTTTATCAAGGACATTTTCACCATGAATTTTTACACATTGAATCACATCCAGTTTTCACCACTGGTTCCACACGTAGAATCTTTTTTATCACAGCACTAAACAGCTAAGATCTGCCCTTAGTCAGGTGTAATCACAAGATTTATTCAAATAAACAGAAGAGCACTAGCTAAACAACTAATATTGTAAGCAAGTTTCTTTAATGTCTGTATAGAAAATGTTTAGAGACTAGATTTATAGGAGCTGAAATGAATAAATATATGTATGAATTTGTGTTGTTGCACCCCCACTCGTGGCCTTCTGGGTTCTAACTTGTCTTCAGCACTTTATGAAATGTGCCATGGGATGGGGGGGCTTTCCATTCAGGGAAGAAAGATAATAGATACCGGAGTGTTGACAAAGTCTAAAGCTTCTCGTCCATTTCTTATCATATTAGTAAAAAGAAGTTGAACCAATAGGCCAGTTAAAATATTACCACTGTATATGGGACACTGTAATTATGAAGATAAATCACTGTTTATGTTGCCTAGAGATGATTAATGATTTCCTGAGATGTTGCAGTTAATCTGTTGTTGAAAGACTACACTGAGTGGGCCCTTGCAAATTCCATTAATATTACCTTTTATTTTATTGCCATAAATCTATACACAATACTGCCAATTTATTGAAAATTAAAAACGGAGACATCTCATGAACATAAGTATTCAGACCTTTTATACATCTGCATTATATCAAACCGTTAGGAAGCCAATTATCCAAATATATTTAGTCCATTTACAAGGTACTTTGGACACCATGTGTTGCTATTTAAATATTTCAGCCGGTAT
The DNA here is from genome assembly GCA_016801105.1 of Esox niger. Taxonomy (NCBI): domain Eukaryota; kingdom Metazoa; phylum Chordata; class Actinopteri; order Esociformes; family Esocidae; genus Esox; species Esox niger. The sequence goes on from JACXGJ010000295.1 coordinate 136,220, forward strand.
GAATGAAGATACCCTTAAATAAAAGCTGACAAGCTGTACTTCATCCCTATCGCTGTGCATCTTAAGCATTTTACTTATTAACTAAAATTTGTTGACATACAATCAAGCAATCACAGAATTTCTGCCTTCGAGCCAGAACTCCCCCAAATAGGATTCACAATGAAAAAGAAACTCTTTCTGAGACATGTTTCTGGGTTTTGATTGTCCAATATAACATCAATGAAAATATGCTTTAGTTGTCTGGTAATTTAACAGATTTTCCATGTTATTTTTCATAATTCAATTAAATGGAGTTGAGGATACAACAGCAATCTTACCCTTTTACAAGAAAGCATTTCATTTTATCTTCAAACAATTTCAGAGTCAGATCTTATACATCAACAAATGAGCCCCTGTCTGTAGAAAAGACAATGCAATTTTGAGCAAAGCACTCCTCTAAATTGCTCTGGATTAAAGCTTCTACTAAATGACCAAAATGTGAAATGGAATGATGCTAATAATCAAAAACCATTAAAATCCATCAATATTTTATGTAAGAAATCATGATTAATTTTGAAAATGTCTTAGTGACATTCTAAGTCACTAAATAAAACCAATAAAATACACTGTATACACAACACTCTGAATGAAAGAGACCTATAATTTGCAATTTACATCCCACCCTGACTAATAAATGCAATGCAAGGACAGAAAAAGTATGAGAAAAGCATAACAAACACTGGGAAGATAACTGCTGTTAAATGTTTCCAGTGTAATCAGATTTAAGAACAGGTTTCCAGCTGTAAAAAAGTATTAATATTAACAATGCCATTACAATGCATTATTGAAATGAAAGAAAATGTTCTATACAAACTGTGACATCAATAATCTCTTCAAAAGGTTTATCAACGCTGTGCACCTTTGTTGCCATTCATCATAGTACGGGTCACTGCCCTCCAGGATTGCTCTATTTCAGTTTACAATTTCATAAATGAATATAGGCTGTAAACCCAATCAGGACCTCCGCACTGCACGTCCTTTCCCATGTATGTGTTCAGTCAGTTAGAGAAAGTTGGCCTACTGGATATTCGGACCACGTTATACGTATTCAGTCCAGGTGCATCGAAACCTGGGGACATGCCCCGCTTGTCAAACACGTAAAAGTTAAAGAGCTGCCCGTCTTGGGCCTCAAGTGATACAGAGGCAGTGCTGACCCGCAGAACACAGGGATACTCCTTCTCAAACACCACCCTGAACACTCTGTCCACCAAAAAGTTCAGTTTTATTGTCCGATATCTCTCTGGGATCAGGTCCTCAATCTGAGGTCCAAACTGCTGCATGATCAAAACTCCATCTGCTCCAGCTTTGATCTCATAGAAGGTGATGTTTCCGTAGGTAAAGAAGCCTATATAAGGGTCTGGATTAGGGGGAGGAATGAGGATCTTTTTGGCCTCCCGGAATGCCTTCTCCATTGCTGGTATTATATGGCTGTAAGCCTTGGCCACCACATCCTGGTTCTGAGGTCTGGTTCCAGCCATCAGAACCACCAGGCCCAGCTTGAGCCTGGGGACCAGTGAGAAGGTGGCTGAGTAGCCATCTAGGTCTCCGTCTTTCCGCACCAGCTCGTAGCCGAGCTGCTCATTAACTTCCCAAGGCGTGCCGGTGCGGTTGGCAAAGTAATCCTTATCACAGCGGAAGAGAGGGGTCAGCATGATTTTCAGGGTGTCAGGCTCCAGGAGCTTGCGATGGTAAGCCCCTAGCAGCATCATAGCTAGTTTGGCCAGGTCAGCAGCGGTGGAGAACATCTGGCCTGAGGGACGGTACCAGCCCAGGTCATAAAGCGGGGCCGGCTGGCCACTGGAATAGACACCCACAGCCATTTGGCTCTGGATCCCTTGTGTGATATCAAAGCCTGTATCCTCCATTCCCAGCCGGTCCAGGATGTTATCATTGATCCATCGCTGATAGTCCAGTCCTACCACCTTCTCAGCCATGACGTGGGCTAATAAGGAGAAAGCTAGATTACTGTAGTGGCATCTGCAAAACACAGAGCAGTATAGTGGGAGTCAATAACACTATAGCAGAATAGAGGGTTAATACAGCCAACAGGGTTAAGAACATTTAACTATTACTTATAGCCAAACGAGTATAGCAGTCAGTTCCATTACACACAACAGATACTGACTGAGGAAATACACAACATTTAAATATATAGTGTTGTAATGTAATCAAACAATTTAAAATGTCTTACTTGGTGCCAGGGTCTGCAACGAGAACGTCGTCTTGCAACAAATTCACTGCAGTCTGTGTTTTCCCCTTCCAAAGCAGGTTTGTGGCTCTAAGTCTTCTTGGAAGACCTGCAGTTAACAAAACAAAAACTCTTTAATCCATACGAGTCTATCATTGAATTTGGTCATATTATGTGTGGACTGATTCCCCCTGTGTTTTTGATAGTTACAGTAAATGCATTCCCAGATTGCATACTTTACAGTCTTTTTGAGGTGGCGGGGTGCCCTAAGGAGACAGAAGTGACTAGGATATTTGTAAAAATCTTTTTTTTTAAAACACAAACGCATTGGCATAGATCACTTGAAGAGGGAGAACCAAGGGAACATGCTCCAACAACACTGAGACAACACTTTCTGCTCAGTCACAAACAGCCTTAGATTTAGACAAACCGGTCCGATGTCGTTAGTAGTGGTTATCTTGTCACAAAAACAATAACCTTGACAAAATGTTAAAACATTTCAAAATATCACAGCCCTGGTCACAAAAGCAAAGTTTATGGGGAATAATAACCATTTTCTATACTTTTGAGGTATAAGTAAATAGGAAAAAACACTTACAAACCAGGAACAAAAAATAAATGAAAAAGTGTTAAACTGTGGAATTAGTTCAGTTTCCGTTTCAATTCACTTTACAAGTTTATTAGTCAAATGCACTAATAAGTCAATAACACAGCCTCGTCATGCACAATGACATTTTTGTGACACAGCACAGGACATGGCACCCAACATCCAATACAGTCTGCTTGATGATGCATTTCTAGTGAGGGAAAACAATGTCATTTCTCCATAGGCACAGTAAGTTGCTAGATATACATAGAATGCAACAAAGCTATGGACTGTATATCAAAGCTGGACATTTGAAACACAATCACGTAGGCCTATTTAAAAACAAAATATTGAATAATATTAATAAAATCCTTTTAAAGTTTAGGCTGTAGCATTTACTTTTAACAGTTCAAATGTATCCTGCAGCATATGCTGTGTTAGGTTACCTATAATGGATGGCATATATTTTTGTAGCATGAAAATCGGCTACATTTTAAAATGTTGTACTCATACAGAACTTCTACAGATATGACTTAACGTGACATTGCACTTTCATTTAGAAAAAAGAATGATCTTGTTCCAACATTTCAAAGACAAAGGCCTATTATAAGAAATAGCATTTTATTTAAACAAATTGAATTGTTTAAATTTGAAAATACTGGTGAATATACATACTTTATTGGGTAATTGGTTGCCATGACCTGGGATTAAATTCCAGCTAGGATTGGAGGTTTCTCACCTAAGACTGGAGATCATTGTCTCACCTGACAGCTGGCTGACCATCCTGCGCAAGGTTACAGATGAGGATCGGATCTGAACTTCTCCGCTGTCCAGGAAAATCAGACCGTCTGTCACATATTTGAGCTGAGAGTCTCGTGACTTGCCCAGAGGGTTTTTAATGGTGAAGTTATCCACATATTTCTCTAGTGGGTCATCCAGAGAGGCTATTTTGCCATCCTCCCACAGTCTGTACAGCATCAGAGTTGGGAAGATCTTGGAAAGACTAGCAATCCTGTAGGGCATGAGTCAGTTACAGGTATGTACTGCTACTAATCATTCAAGATGACAACATTTTCACATGCACTTTTTAAAGCATTTTATACTCAAGGTTGCAAGGTTGCAGTGTCTATGCCACATAGCACAGACATTCATCAACACCATACATTTCAACTCCGTTAGCACTCTAGGGGGTAAAGTTGGGAATCAGTCATTTCCCTAAACTCACCCCTTTCTTAGGTAGAAAAATCTGAGAAACTGGTAAATTATAATGAATTAGACAAAATGAAACTGTTCAATTCAGGAAAAGTGCACATATGTTTTTCTATTATCTTCTGTTCTTTTCATTTGGCATGATAATTAACTAATGCTTAGAGTGTGTTTGAGGGGATAAAGACCATTTTTATTTGGGTGCTACAGAAAAACCTTTACAAAAAAAGAATGCCACAAAGGCAGACTACACAATATGCAAGCGAAAAAATCCAACAGAGTGCTTCATTGCTTAGCAGGCTTGCAATACCAACATAGCTAGGCAAGTGCAGAAGCATTTTCTTAACTTATTTCTTACATTCTATTGTAGCCCTATTATTTACATTTGTGTAGCCAGAAGATTAAATAATACATGCCAACAAATGCAACATTGTTTTAAAATAGCCCATTATAATGGCACATAAATCATCAGTGTGTTTAGATTTGCGGGAGATCTGTTCAAAATCTTTGCACCAATATATTCCCCCTTGCTTTTTAATAGAATCTCCCAACTTAATATGATAAAGGCTTTGTCTGTACCTTCTGAATGACTAAATAGCCCATGCTGTATATAGTAAAGGCATACAGTACATTAATCAGTAGGGAATCAAAAGTGCATTGCTGACAAGAGCACTGCACTTGTCTTTTGAAGGGCATGCTTGATTCAAAAACCGAATTATTGTACGTTTACGCCATCTCCACAAACCTCAGGGAAATTACATTTGAAAAGGTCACTGCCAGCTGTTCAGTGGACTTGTGGACAACACTCCTTCAATTTAAACTGGCCAGACAATTTCAAGATCATTTAATGCTCAAACATATCTACCACTCACATCTCAAATTACAGTGTTCATGTAAGTATTGTCTTTCCCCTCTTCATCAGTTTTCTATAGCAATACTCCCCACCTCAAATTTAAATAGCCGCAATTGTCACAATACTTATGTGGTAGAGGACAGACCAGGAGCAGGCAGGGGTAGTAGTCTGTACTCACTGACTTCAGACAACACAGTGACATGGAACAATGACTAACCACTGAGGGGAGTGGAGGAGAAATGTTTAAACACATACTAATGGATTGAATGGGACCTGGTTTGAACAATGATTGACAAGACAAGACAAATGAATGGGACCGGGATGAGTTCATGACTGCTGGTAAGATGGAGAATGCGGGAGATGGCGGAGCAATCCGTCACCTCACCGTCACAGCAATAAAGAATACCAAGTATATCAGGAAGGAAATACAGTATTCACAGGATTTAAAAGGTATACCAGAGTTTCCCTTTGAGCTAAACCTAATCCAGCTGATCACTAAGCTAATTAACTGCTTAATCTAAAGGAACCTACAGCTGATTGATTGTACTACGTACGTATATTGACATACATTGGAGATAAATATATGAAGAGAGTTGAAGTTCAGAGGTCTCAGCATACAAACTTCTCATAGTTACAAAAATTTGACATAGTGAACAACCTGCATTTCCCTATTCCACTATTGTTTTTTATTCACTGCAGATAGGCGTGCTCCATATAAAAGAATATGAGTAAAGAACAGATCCAACCCCTGGTTCATGTCTAACATGTCTCTTCAATTCATAAAAGCAATGTGGCAAAGGCTAGATAATAAACGTAGCTTTAATTTCTTATAGGCAGACTTTGAAACAATAACAACATACAAAAAATTTAATAATATGAAAACCAAATATCAGATTTTATTCCTGAACAAATGTACCTATATCTTACTGTCACAACAGATAGACTTATACTCTGGACTTACTGCTGAAAATGCAGAAGGGCCAGATATTAGATGATGTTTGTATATAAGGCTGCACTGACGAAACATCCACACTATCTATACAGAAAGATAAATATTCAAAAATGTCTAAATTAACACTCTCAAAAGTGGCAAATCCTTCAGAAACCTTGGGCTTCTTTGGAAATAAAACAAACCTTTTTCACTGTTGATTCTGTTCATATGTTTACCTAGTATTTAGGTAAATACACTGTATTTATGTATGAGTCTTTATGTTTCTCTATAACTATGCTACAAATGTAACTATGCTTAATAACACAGCGTATTCTATTATATATAATATTATATACAATAATACTATTCCGGGACTCATTCGGTTAGGTAAGAAGACATGGTATTATTGTTAAATTCAGTCTTGTAATCAATTTGTTTCATGTTCCGCAATGAGTCATCCTTCACCTATGCAGTTAAGTTTATGTATAAAAAGAACCATCTACGTTGAGTAT